>BQKN01063643.1:169424-188800 GCA_022839385.1 Asparagus kiusianus
TTAACCTGAGGTGTTAAAAGTCAGATTTTTGATAGTAAACCTTAAAACAAATGCTATATGAATAATCTTTTCTTGCTGTTTATGATAGTATCATGATCATGATCATTAGGGTTTTTCATAATTTTATTCATATATGAGAAATTTAAGTGATGTACTATATGTATGTTTTTCTGCAGAAAACTACAACACTTATATAATATTTAATTGAGAGTTTAAGATAGCAAACAAACTCCAAATTTAACTAAACTAGTTTTAAATGAAAGCTATATGTATCTAATTTCTAAAAAAGAAAATCATTCTTAAAAAGACTTTGAATAGAGAAATGTATATTATGTTTACTAATAACATGTCCTGCAGAAAAACGGCTGCACATATATAATGTTTAACTAGAGATTTGGGATAACAAATGAATCCAAACTGAACCAAAATTATGTCATTTGAAAGATGTGTGAATCCAGTTTTCAAAACAGAAAACCATTTGTAAAAATAGTTTTCCTAGAGAAAGATATGCTTGTTTTTCTAACAGATGTCCTGTCTGTTTTCCTGCTCGTTTTGTGGAGATGTGTTGCGCCGTTTGGAGATGCGTTCGCGGAGTTTTGAGCCGTTTAATGTTACACGTATAGTCATAAATATGTTGTGTTACACATTTGAGAATCCCAATGGGATTATGATGAATTTTTTATTTGATCATATTTGAATTTGATAGCGTTCATATACATATTGGATGTCGTTGATGAGCACAGCTCAGTACTATATGGGATAGTGCATCGACATACCAGATATACACAGTTTATACATGAGATGGATATCGTTGATGAGCAAAGCTCAATACTATATGGGATAATGCGTCAACATACTAGATATACACAGATTATACATGAGGTGGATATCGTTGATGAGCTCAGTTCAGTACTACATGAGGTAGTGCGTCGATATTCCACATGTATAGGCCATTGAGTCGGATTTTAGGAGGCTTGATCTAGCCGTCCGTCCCGAACTAGGGTGCGATGAGGCTCGTGAGCCGTATTTCTAGGATGCCTATTTGGTAGTCCGTCCCGCACTCATGTTACGCACTGAGATTGCGATGAGACTAATAAGCCGTGTACACAGTTCAGGATACCTACAGGGTAGTCCGTTGCATTGAGACAATTACTTGATAGCCTAAGTATGACAGATGCCGATTATGAATACGACCTATCATTGAACTATATGACTGAGATACGTTACTTTTGAAAGTATACAAAATTATGTGTTGGTATTTTATTCTATCTCTCCACTGATAGTGGAAGATATTATAAATACGATGTGTTGATATCTTATTTCTTTTACTGTCTTCTTTACTTCTTAGTTGGGATCAATAATTAGATATTCATAATTTGAGACTTATGGTATATACATGAGGGTTTTCTTGTTTAGATTATTTCGCTCGACGTACCAGTCTCGTGTTATGGATTTCTAATTATTGGTTTTATTAGATTATCTTTTCTTAGTTCGGTATTAATATTTAGATATCTACAATTTGAGACTTATGGTATATACATGAAGGTTTTCTTATTTGGATTATTTCGCTCGACATACTACGTCTCGTGTTGTAGGTTTCTAAATGTTAATCCTACTTAGATACAGGGAAAATAAATCTAGGTAAACTATGCTTAATAGATAGAGCCTTCACTCCATCTAGAAGCCTTTCCCCTGGGGGCGGATGGAGGTAATCTTGTTGTAGCGCTCTGACGCTCATGTTGTTGTTCTTTTTCTTTTAAATTACTTTTTAGGTAGTTCGGAGTTTTGGAGAGCCGCAGGGTGACGGAGTTCTGGCATAGTCATCGTCGTATATTTTTACTTGTAGAGACTCCACTGTAGTTTTGAATTTTATCCAGACATTAGAGTTTCATATTCATATTGTAAAGGCAGTGTGCCTTAGTACGATTTTTAGTTAATTCATATTGAGACATTTTCATTATTTAGATATCAGATGTATTATAGTTAAGACATGATTCTTTTCATTTATGAGATATCTCTTCTATATCATGTCTATTATATTTATTCCCTTTATTTTTGCATGTTTGTACCTGCACTTCTATTTGGTTCTACTAGAGGATATTACTGTGATTGGTGAAACATGTTTATGCACAATATGGGTGCATGGCAGGTTTGACATATCTGGTTTCACCTTAGACTGTAGCATTGTGTGAACCCAGGGGCATCACAGTTTGTATCAGAGCTCTAGTTCTTGCATCGTAGGATCATTCCTGTGTCGAGTCGTGGAGTTAGTATAGAGTTTCCTAGGAATCATGTATAGAGTCCGCTAGGAATTCCTAGAATGAGTGAGGATCTTATATACGTATATTCGAAAAATTACAAAAAAAAAATTTGGTGACAACTACCTTACTTTGATTGAAAAGTAAATGTATGAATGATAAGTGATACGATTTTTCCTATTGGTATATGTTATGTTATTTATGATTAGGATCTCACTTACTGTGTCAAATAAGCTCTCCTCTTAGTATTATAAACATTAGAATGAGGACGTGGTCGAGGTAAAGCTTGTACTCGGAGAGCTGGGCAAGTAGAGCCTGAGCCGCATTAGGCTCCAAAGTATCTGATCGACTTGGTAACACCGATTACAGAAGCAAAGACTAGCAACACTCGAGGATTGAGTAACAAACCAAATTTTACTCTTTGAAGTTCCACCACCAGTTGTACCAGCCGTACCTATTAAAGAGGTAATGCCGAAGGTCTCACCATCGCCACATCTAGCTATTAATAGAGTCGCGGAATAGGAAGCTTAGCTCGGTAAGATTGAGGAAGATATTAGAAGTTGGGAGCATAAAATTTTTAGGGCACATCAGATTCAGTTACAACCTATAAATGGAGGAAATATGTGGGAAATACTTTTAGGTTTACTTAATGTTGACTCAGTACATATGTAGAGATTAGTTATATTCAGCTTAAAGGACGACACCAGAGGATAGCACCGATTCCAGTTATGCCGAAGCAGCGAATGTTAATTTCATAGAAGGATTTCATCTACTATTTCGGGAAGCAGCTAGACCTAACCTGATTGGCGCAGAGAGACATACTAAGAGTTAATTTTGAAAGTAGGATTGTCCGGAGATCAGGGCAAGGACAATAAACCTTTTGTAAGACTGAGAAACTCAGCAATAGGGTAAGGATTTTTTTTATCACCACCAACAGATCAGTGGTCAGGGTCAATAGTTGTAGGGCTATGGTTACGACCAGTAGCAGAATATCGAGGCACCACCTACCATTTCAAAGATAGAGGGATCAGCATGCCAGATTCGTGCTATCTAGGAAATTCCTAAGGGATAGATAGTCCCATAAATTCTACCGCCAGTAACATAACAGTCACCAGCCACCGGCAGAGTTTATGCAATCGTACCGCGTGATCATGGTGCAAGCGGAGCTTTCTTAGTGATTATTTTTTTCCATATCGGATCTTGTTCGATTCAAAAGCTTCTCATTCTTTATTTCTCATACATTCATGGATAGGTTTCAGCTAGTTGCACATCCTTTAGATGTACCGTTATCCGTTTCTACTCCTTTAGGGGGAGGTGTCCCTATTAGGGAGTGTTCATAGGAGATGTATCATCAGTCTAGATGAGTCCAAGTTTATCATAAATCTAATCGTTTTGCAGATGTCGGTGTTCGACGTTATTCTCGGTATGGATTGGCTATCATCCTATCATGTTTTATGTTAGTATGGATTGTTTTGCTAAAACAGCCAGCTTGCGAGCATCATATGGGTCTGAGTTGATAGTAGTGACCTCACAGGGCAACCAGTTTGTGGAGTCATTTCTGGCGTACATCGAGGAGATGATGCTGCGAGATCGTGGTGCCGATTTGAGTGAGACGTGAGTAGTCTCAGAGTACCAGGATGTCTTTCAGGACATACCGGATTTACCTCCAGTGAGAGAGGTTGAGTTTTTGCATCGAGTTGCAGTTAGGTACGGTACTAATATCCCGAGCACCTTATCGTATGGCACCTACTAGATGATGGAGCTACAGACCCAGTTAGATGGGTTATTATCTTAGGGTTTTATTTGCAGGGGTTATTCTCCGTGGAGAACGCCGGTCCTTTTCGTGAAGAAGAAGGACTATAGTATGTGTCTATGTATAAATTTTCGTGAGTTGAATAAGGTCACTATCCGGAACAGGTATCAATTACCGAGGATTAATGATTTGTTCGACCAGCTACAGGGAGCGCAACATTTCTCTAAGATTGATCTTTGTTTTGGCTATCATCAGTTGTGGGTTTGGGAGATGGATATTTTTAAGACCGTCTTTCTGACTCGATATGGATCTTTTGAGTTCCTCGTCATGCCATTTAGGCTGTCCAATACACCCGATGTATACATGGATTTGATGAACCGGGTTTTCCGTCCATACTTGGACCAATTCGTGATCATTTTTATTGATGATATCCTTATATATTCGAGATTGGAGGCAGAACACAAGCAGCATCTTTGTTTGGCATTGCAGACATTGCGAGAGCATCAGTTGTACGCTAAGTTCAGCAAGTACGAGTTTTGGCTTTCTGAAGTCAGATTTTTAGGCCATGTTATTAGCCAGGAGGGTATTGCAATAGACCCAGCTAAGGTAGAGGCCATACTAGATTGGGAACCATCGAAAACAGCTACAAATATTCATAGTTTCCTGAGATTAGCAGGCTATTATAGGAAGTTCATTCAGGACTTCTCAAAGATTTGCGACGCCGCTTACACGTTTTACAAAGAAGGGTGTACAGTTTTTTGGGGGCACGAAGTGCTAGGAGGCCTTTAAGACTTTGAAGACTAAGTTTCTGAGCAGTGATAAGACCTTTGTCGTCTACACAAATGCACCATTACCGGGTCTAGGGGTATTTTGATACAGACCCGGAGAGTAGTAGAATATATTTCACGATAGTTAAGGACGCATGAGCAGAACAATCCCACACACGACTTGGATCTAGCAGTAATGGTCTTCGCACTGAAAACACGGAGATATTACTCGTATGGAATACAATTCGAGAATTTTTTTATTTTTTATTTTTTTCGGATCACCAGAGTGTGACGCCTCAGGGTTCACATAAGGCTGCAGTCCCAGGTGAAACCCGGATTGTCAAACCTGCCAAGCACCAACCACCATGCTATGACAAGTTTCACCATCACAATCACTATCTCTCTAGTGGAAACAATAAATAGGTGAAGGTACAGACAGGTAAAAATAGAAATAGGATAATACTGGATATACACAGAAGAAGCATAAGAAAAATCAATAATGAGCCCAACTGGAATAAAATAGACATATCTCTGAGTCTGAACTGAATCTCAAATACAATGAGTCATATAAACAAAGTCTCACAATAGCTCTCAACTCTATGAAACAAAATACCAATCTAGATTCTGAGATTTATCAACAACATGTGGAGTTCTGTAATAACTACAAAATATGATAAGTAACTAAATGGACAACTAAGAAGTTCCATCAACCTGCGACTCTCCGTGCGCCAGACTCGCTGCCTAAAAGGGGAGAAAACAACGAGCGTCAAAGCGCTAGCGAGATCATCACTACCTCTCCCCAGGGGAAGGGGTAGGAGTATATAAGAAAATAGAATCAGTACATACATATATCAAATCCTTCATATAACTCTCTATGAATGAAAAACAAATAATCAATGATAAATACTCCAATCTCTAACATAAAGAATAATCATCTCATCTCGAACTACGTCCGAGTGACCTGCTCTATAATAAGAGGATATTAACAATTGCTAAAATAAATATATCTGCCGTTCATAACGGGTGCCTCAAAATTTCAAAGGAAAATACCCTACTCGCGGGCAATCCATCTGGAAAGTAAAACTTACAACTGATCAAATATCTATGTGTACATCATATTGTACTATAGCGATACTTTTGTAATGCTCGTTACTCAATCGCTCTGCGGCAATAGGATTTATTATTTTCCTATTCCGGATACATATAATAACGATACTGTTGTAATACTATTACTCAATCGTTCTGCGGCAAATAGGTTTTATCTCCCTATCCCGGATACATAAAATAACGATACTTTTGTAATACTATTACTCAATCGTTCTGCGGCAAATAGGTTTTATCTCCCTATTTCCGGATACATGAATTAACGATACTTTTGTAATATTCTTACTCAATCGTTCTGCGGCAATAGGTTTTATCTCCCTATCCCGGATACATGAATTAACGATACTGTTGTAATACTATTACTCAATCGTTCTGCGGCAATAGGTTTTATCTCCCTATCCCGGATACATATAATAACGATACTGTTGTAATACTATTACTCAATCGTTCTGCGGTAATAGGTTTTATCTCCCTATCCCGGATACATATAATAACGATACTCTTTCATATGTATTCATCAGCTCAACATGCGACAAAAAGTATGTTAACACAACATAATCTAAGTGTACGTGCACATATCTCGGTGTGCGTGTCCATCTCTGGTGTTCATCATTATCCCAGATGTTAAACAACTCTTAAGCATTGTATATAATAGTACAAGATCGAGAAACTCTCTCAAAAATAACAAACAACAGCAAAACTCAAGAAACCTTTACGTAATATATCAATTTATTTCAAATCAGCACATCTGCAGTTTTCTGCAAAACATATCATTAGTAAATTGAGAATATCTTTCTCTGTACAAACTCTTTTTAAGAATAGTTTTTCGTTTTAAAAACTAGACTCACATATCTATCATTTGCCACTGATTTTGCTCAGTTTGGAGTTCATATGATATTTCTAATTTCCAGTCAAACATTTTATTTGTGCAGCAGATTTTCTGCAGAACCTATCATCAGTAAATTGAGCATATCTTTCTCTAGGAAAACTATCTTTAGGTATGGTTTTCTGTTTTGAAAACTAGATTAACATATCTTTCAATTGAAGTTAGTTTGGTTCAATTTGGATTTCATTTGTTATTTCAAATGTCTAGCTCAATAGTATATATGTGCAGCAGATTTTCAGCCGAACATAACAAACATGATTATTTGCACAAGAAATCATATGTAAACCTTCAATCATGCACGAAACTTTAAAACAAAGAATAAGACATCTAAATCAGATAAACAATATTTTAAATCATTTTTAGATCTTAAAACACTTCTGTAAATTCATGCTTAATCTCTTTAACATTAAAAGACATAGTCTTTATACATATATACAAAAGATCTAATTTTTATACACAAATTAATTGATTAGGCTCTATAAAACTCATTAAAAAACTATTCAAAAATATTTTAAAAACTAGGAGGGGGATTAGTAGAGATGATACTCGCCTGGGGTTGTAGGAAAACTTGTTAGAAGCAACATCGAAGGAGATCTCCACTCCAAAAGCTAAAAATCAACAAAACACAACTTGAAAGCCTCAAATCTTCTCCAAGAATTCAAAATAGGGTTTATGGGGGTTTGGTGGCTGTTAGGGTTCTTAGATATGATAAAAGAAAAGAATTTTCATGAAAAATACATGTATTTATAGAGGCAAACCCGAAACAAACCTGTTAGACCCGAACCAGGAAATCTAGTCTGACTAGGAAAATACCCCTTCGGTATTTTAGCTGTAACTTTCTCATCTGACCTCAGAATGAGGTGATATAAGACTTCTTGGAAAGCTGTTGAAGAGACCTACAACTTTGGTCTTTTACACTTTTCCAAATTCTAACTGCATCGGTGTGAAAAATATAAAAACTCATAACTGGTCATTATTCCCGGATTTTCACTCTTGGCCTTTGTGCATGTTTTGTGCATTTGCACTCATATTTTCACAAATATACATTGAGTTAATCTCAAATCAATTCTTATCATATCCAAAAATCAAAATATATTATTTTTCACCATATAACATATTTATCATTATTTATCATAAAATATTCAAATTTACGGGGTTTTACACAGAGCTTGAAATATCTTTTTCTCAGAAGGAACTAAATCAAAAACAGTAACGATGGGTTGAGTTTATTAATGGTTATGAGTTCACGATTCAGTATCATCCGGGGAAGGCAAACATTATGGCAGACGCATTGAGCAGGAAGCATCGACATCGGATTTCAACTTTGAGATGCTCGTTGTACCGAGATCTTTACACCCTCAGCCAGTTTGATTTTAGACCAGAGACTTATACGAGGATATTCATCCAGGAGAAAGTGAAATTCCATGGAGTTCCAGAGAAGATTGTATCAAATCGAGACTCGGTTTTCACTTTGCACTTTTGGAGGAGCTTCCAGAATTCTTCTGGTAGCCAGTTATCGTATTCTTATGGGTTTCACCCACAAACAGATGGACAAATGGAGAGAGTCAATTAAGGGTTGGAGGATATGTTGCGGGCTTGTGTTATAGATTTCCAGGGCAGTTAGGAGGACCACATCTCATTGATTGAATTCGCTTATAACAACAGTTACCAAGTAACAATTGGTATGGCACCGTATGAGGCGTTGTACGGGAGGCCTTGTAGATCGCCTAGTTGCTGGGCAGAACCAGAGGATAACCTATTGCTTAGACCGGAGTTAGTGAGACAGACTATAGAAAAATAGCAATAATTCGGGAGCGTATTTTTCAGTTCAGAGTCGTCAGAAGAGTTATGAAGATTAGAAACGACGACCATTAGAGTTCCAGGTTGGGGAATATGTATTATTAAAAATATCACCAATGAAGGGAGTTCAGAGATTTGGTAGATGGGGGAAACTTTCCCTGAGGTATATTGATTCATTCAGGAGAGTGGAGCGCTTTGGAGCTATTTCATATCGGCTAGATCTTCCAGCATCGATGTCGAGTATACACGATATCTTCCATGTTTCGATACTTAAGAAGCATCTACGTGATGAGGAGCAGTAGCGAATGTTAGACACGCCAGAGGTTGAGATTCTTGATGATATAACTATTATTGCAATTCATGTGTGTATTCTTGCCAATGAGGACAAGAGACTTAGAAACAAAGTGATATCGTTAGTTAAAGTTCAATGGAATCGGAAAGGAGCTGAGAAAGTTTCTTGGGGCACGATGAGGATATGCATCACGATGACTTGCACCTATTTACTTGCACCTATTTGAGCAAGTAAATTGTTTGGATATGATTTGTCTATGTTTATGATTATCTATATGCTCATATTTATGTTTAACGCTAGAATGGTGGTATTAGCACATAACTCCTAATTATTCGGAACATATGGTATATATATGGGGGGTTCCTTGTTTGAACTTTTCACCCGACGTACTTGTTCCGCTTAGTTAGGGGTTAAGTAAGAGTATTTGCATTCTAGATAGTTAAGTATAGATATCGAGAAAGATTCTTAGGAGCGCGAAGATATTATGCATCGCGACTACCCACACCTGTTTGAATAGGTAAGTTGATTGATTTTGATTGGTGTTCATGATTACCCATATGGTCATATTTATATTTAACGCTAGAATGAAGTGTTAACACTTAACTTCTAATCATTCGGAACACATAATATATATATGGGGGTTCCTTATTTGGATTTTTCGCATGACGTACTAGTTCCGTTTAGTTAGTGGTTACGTGGAAATATTTGCATTTTAGAGTGTTAAGTGTAGGTATTTTAATGTTTTATATCTAAAGATTTATGGTAATATATTGATAATCATATTTTTATTACAATTTTATACCCTCATTATCTATTTTATATGAATAAATATACCACTAATAATTATTTTTATCTTTTAATTACAGATTAATGAAGAATAAATCTCAACTTCCCATCTCTCAACAAAAACCCATTGATTAAATGAAGAAATAATTCAAGAAGCCTAAGTGCAATTTTCGACTTTTTGAAGGCCCAAAGCAAAAAGATTACACCAAGGGAAATGGAGACCGGCTGCTTTGGGCCGAAAGTCATTTTTGTGAAGACCGGATTTTTGTGAAATAAAGCTTCATGGGCCAAAGAATTGATTGTGCTGCAGTGTTTATTTTCATCACATGAATGACCGAACTCTTCATTGGACTTAGCTCATGGCCGGACCTCATTTTACTTGCTGCAGATCATGTAATGGAGAATGGGGCCGGACTTGATTTAAAAGCTATGGACCTCATTTTACTTGCTGCAGATCATTTAATGGAGAATTGGGCCGGACATTTTACATTGGACTTGGATTTGATTTTCTTTTGAAAATCAAGTGAATCACATGGGCTGCAGTTGATTTTTGAGGACATGGGCTGCAGTTGATTTTAAGCAAATAAATGGGGACTTAGGCTGGGCCGAAAATTGATTGTTGGAAAATTGGAATTTCATTTTCTCTTTGAAAATCAAATGAATCATATGGGCTAAAGAAGAACCAAAAAGCAAATTCAAAGGTGGAGATTGTTGCTTGGGGCTCAAGACAAATCCAATGGCTCATATTCATTGAAGATTACTATAAATAGGGGTAGAGAGTGAGGGTTAGAGGTGTGAAAATTTTGTAACTCCTTTTGGAGAGGAGGGCTACTCTTAATTGAGAAGGCCTTCCAAAAATTGTAACTTTAGTTGCAATTAATAATAATAATTTTTTCACCACTTTAAATTTTTCTCTTCTTCTCTTTGTTGGATGATGAAGATGAAGATGAAGATGGAGAATTATTTGAAGGTTTGCATTTCTTTCTTTTTTCTCTTTTATTTCTCTTTTATTGCTTATTAGATAGATCTATTTTCATGCTTGTAATTAGATTTTATTTTTCTTGTTAAATAGCCAAGATGCTAGAACCCTCTTGCCTTAGATTTATTTCATGCGTATAGAGTAGATTTATTTTCTTGCATTTAATTCTTGCAATTTTATTTTGCAATTAGATTTTGCAATTTATTTTGTAGTTAGATTTTAATTTCTTACACTATTCACCTTGAGGCTAGAACCCTCTTGGGTTTAGTTTTCCTTTTTGTTTATTTTTATTTTGTTTGATTCGCCTTTAGGCTAGAACCCTCTAGGGAATCACCCTTTTTCTAAGAAGTGGGTTCAATTTTAGATTATCCATATCTATAATTGAATCCACCATCTTTAACTTCTTGCATTTTCTTTTATTCTAGAATTTGTTCTTCATTCTTGATTTTTATTTGTTTCTTAATTTTATTCATTTTTTCCTTCTCACCTTCTTGATCATACTCATTCTCTTTCAAATCCACTCTCACTTACACTTGCACATATTTACACATCATTTTCACTCTCTCAATCTCTTCAAAATCACATTCACTTATCACTCCTACTTGTCACGCACACAACATAAGAACCGATTTCATATTTTCTCCTACAAACACTTTCCTCGTGGGATCGATATCTTAAATACTATAACTTGACACGGTTGTGCACTTGCAACCTTTTTGGTACACGTTTATGCCGCATCATATATTATTAACCTCTACGCTACGTTTGCGGAATTTCGGGGACGGAATTCTTTTAAGGGGGGAAGAATGTAAAACCCTAAAAATTTGAATATTTTATAATAAATGTGTTGTATTATGAAAAAAATAATATTTATTAATGTTTTAGTATGTTAAGAATTGATTTGAGATCAATTCAATGTATATATGTAAATATAGAAGTGATATCATGCACACGTGCACGGGCCTGAATCTGGGAAAAATGACCAGTTATAAGTATATGTTTTTTATACACTGAAACAGTTAGAATCTGGAAAAACTTAAAATACCAAAGTTATAGGTATCTTCAAGAGCTTTCTCACAAATCTTATATCACATAATTTAGAGGTTGGAAGCGAAAGTTATTGCCAAAATACCGAAGATTATTTTCCTAGTCATACTAGGTTTCCTGGTTCGGGTCAAACGGGTTTATTTCGAGTTTGCATATATATATACTTATGTTTTTACGAAAATTATCACCCTTACATCAGAGTTTCAAACCCTAGAAGTCCTTATTCCTCTCTCGAAAGCCCTAACCCTAAAATTAAGAATTTTGAGAGCTTTGTGAAGCAAATATCAACACAAGGGCGAGATCATCGACGTGTGACGAGGGAGAACGGATGGTTTATGCTCATGGATTGCTTGATGTTTATTTCAGAGGCTTGCACATGAGATTAAGGCAAGATTATCTTCATCTAAACCTATCTCCATAGTTTAATAACTAGTATAGATGATTAATATGATGTTGAATATGTGTTTTCATGCTTGTAACAACCGTGAATTTTGATACGTATTTAAATAATTTTTTCTAGTATTTAAAATAATATATTATACTTTATTAATACTTTTCCTAATTTCTGGAATTTTCTGAGTTTTTTTTAAATAAATAAATAAATAATATATGTATATAGTCTTGTATATTTTTCTACTAAATGTTAATTATGGTTTAGTGATTTTTTTATATATATAATCCTTTGGTGACTAATATTATTAATAACCTTGTTATAGTTGATGTAATCTTGAGCATAGTACCGTAGTGTATAAATACTAATAAAAAGTTTTTGGGTGTTATTAATAATTCAGAATATTATGAGAAATTTCGAATTTTCCCCCTCTTTTCTTCCATTTGAAATTTGAATTATTTCCTATTTTCCCCAAATCAATTCCTAATAAACTTTTATCCACCTTCCCATTTTACTCCCATAATTTTCTCTCTCCCACTTTCCTTTTCTCTCCCCATTCAATAATACCCGTACCCCCTCCCTCTCTCTCCATCAGTTCACCCCCAAAAAGAAATCCCGTACTCTCATTTTCCTTTTTTTCCTCCATTTCCCAAAACCTCAAGCTCTTCCCCCTCTCTTCATCCCCAAGAACCCAACTCCCTACATCGCCAGCGCCACCACCTAGCCACCGCCCCGCGCTCCGCCGTCGTGCCCCAGCTCCGAGCCCCTACGACCCGCCACCACCTCGAGCTCGAGCCCAGCCCTTGCCGCCGCTCGCCCAGATCCCTAACGACGCCGAGATCCGCCTGCTGCCACCCACTCCACCGCCTCACCTCCCTAAGTTCCGACGAGCTCCGACCCGCCGTCCTTGTCTCCTCTCGTCCCTCCTCGTCCGCGCCTCCGAGTCACCTCAAACCCACCCTGTGCCGTTCCTCCAGACTGTCGTCGTCAGCCCAAGACCGCCGCCCACCTCTCTCCGCTGTCCTCCGCCGGCGAGCCTTCCCTCAGCGCCGCCTCGACCCCCTACAGCCACCACCAGAACCGACGCCCACAAACCCAAGGCAAGTCCCACTTCTCTTGTTTTGTAATCACAGATTTAACATTTCTTCTGATGCATTGTGTGAATGTAGTTAAATTGTACATGATAAGTGTAAGTGTGCAGGTAACTGGAAAGTGATTAGTGAAATATGTATTTGGTTGTTGTTGCGTGTGTGGATGGCAGTGGTGAATAACTAATGAAAATAGTTACTGTGATAATAAGCCCTTTAATAGTGTAATTAAGATTTTCAGTATGATGGTGTTAAAAAGAGAGTGAAAATAGTGAACTAAAATAGCGTAGGAGGATGTAGCAAGTTGTAAATAGACATATACAAGTATTAGAAATGTTGAATTGAAATTTGGATGTGAGTGAGGTGGTACGAAAATATATGGTATTGGGTGAGAACAATACATATGAAACCAGTTCTGCAGATAAAAGTAGTACATAGGTAGATAAATGCAAGATCCCGAACCTTGATTATTTCATGTTAATTATTAGTTTATCGTAAATTATTATGTGACTCGTTATTCAATTTCTAGATCTGTTATGAGTTAGTTAATTAGATTAGTCTGTGATATATTATTACCTGCGTGGGATTGCTTGACATGAATAGCTGTGTGGAAACTTGTTGTGTTATCACTTAGTTGTTATCAAATAGGAGAGACTGTACATGAAGACGACTCCTGTTAAAAGTATGATTTATAAGCGTGTTTTCAAGGCATGGCTGTACCCTTGATATCGATATCCCGATATGAGGTTTCCTTGATTATTATTATTATTATAGCATTGACTAGACGATGCACTTTTGATCGGACGTGTTATGGATCACGGTTATTTTCATAGTTTTTGCAGAAGTCGTTCCACGGTTACTCTGTGGTTAGTGCACGATATTTCATGTACAGTTACTTAATTAATATGACAAACATGGGGATATAAAGGGGAATTTGACGAAGAATATAACATTTATATAAACGGGCATATGCGCTTTCTTGATATTGTGAGTTATATATATACTTGGGCCGGAGAGCCAAACTTGACTTGAGGGCGGCCCCCGGACGACCTTACGGGGACCCGATTATATATATGAAAATATTCTTCCCCAATTCAAATAACATGTAAAACAGGAATAATATGCTTGCGTGTTTTAGGGTAGACTTTGTTGGTTTTATGAGATGTAGACTAGTTGTATTTCTGTTCATACATAGATCGGAATTAATAATTAACTATCTATAATTTGAGACATAAGGTATATACATGAGGGTTTCCTTGTTTGGATTATTTCGCTCGACGTACTACGTCTCAAGTTATAGGTATTTAAGTATTAATTTCATCTAGTTGTGTGATTTGGATACTTGGATGATTACCCTGTTGGCTAGCTGCGTGATCTTGACACTTGGATGGTTTCTTAGATTCTTCTGATGATTTTATTTCAGTGATAGATTGCATTTAGATTATTAGTAATTTCTTTTGCAAGCTATTATTATTGTTATCACTGTTTTGCTTTGGTCGTTCGATCGTTCCTATTTCTGTGGGATCTTGCCGTGTATTGCACACGCTGACGTACACCTGTCTTTCTCTGGTGTACGTCAGATTTAGGAGATGAACAGCCTCAGTACGGGATAGTACAGGAGCCAGAGGATTCGCAGTAGGAGAACCTTGCAGACGGAGTAAAAGACAAGCTGAAGCGTAGTAGTTTTCTTCTGTAGTAGCTAATGAACATTAGAACTCTTTTATAGTATTTCTTTTTATTATGGACTATGTATTTCTTATTTCCTAGTTGAATTGTTGTTGTAATAAGGGTATGTTTAACCCATATTTTATGTCTGGGATGATTTACCATTAATGATATGTCTATTTTTATTCTGAGTTGTCTATTATATATTCTTGCTGATTGTGATCGAGGACCTATGACTTCGCTTTGTTTTATTTCCAGACGCTTAGCGTATTAGATTGAGAAGAAGAGGTCTAGCACTTATCTCTCCTCAGTCTAATACGTTGCGGGCTTGTTCGCGTTCCGATTCCCTGGTATTTTGGGAAGCGGGGCGTGACAATGCTTGAATCTTAACTTGAGGTGTTAAAAGTCAGATTTTTGATAGTAAACCTTAAAACAAATGCAAGATGAATAATCTTTTCTTACTATTTATGATAGTATCATGATCATAATCATTAGGGTTTTTCATAATTTTATTCATATATAAAAAATTAAGTGATGTACTATATATATGTTTTTCTGCAGAAAACTATAACACTTATATAATCTTTAATTGAGAGTTTAAGATAGCAAACAAACTCCAACTTTAACCAAACTAGTTTTAAATGAAAGCTGTATGTATCTAGTTTCTAAAAAAGAAAATCATTCTTAAAAAGACTTTGTATAGAGAAATATATGTTATGTTTACTAATAACATATCTTGCAGAAAAATGGCTGCACATATATAATGTTTAACTGGAGATTTGGGATAACAAATGAACTCCAAACTGAACCAAACTTATGTCATTTGAAATATGTGTGAATCTAATTTTCAAAATGGAAAACCATTTGTAAAAATAGTTTTCCTAGAGAAAGATATGCTTATTTTTCTAATAGATGTCCCGTCTGTTTTTCTGCTCATTTTGTGGAGCTGTGTTGCGCCGTTTTGAGATGCGTTCGCGGAGTTTTGAGCCACTTAATGTTACACGTATAGTCATGAATATGTTGTATTATGCATTTGAGAATCCCAATGGGATTATGATGATTTTTTTATTTGATCATCTTTGAATTTGATATCGTTCTTATACATGTTGGATGTCGTTGATGAGCACAGCTCAATACTATATGGGATAGTGCGTCGACATACCAGATATACACAGTTTATACATGAGATGGATGTCGTTGATGAGCATAACTCGGTATTATATGGGATAGCGCGTCGACATACCAGATATACACAGATTATACATGAGGTGGATATCGTTGATGAGCTCAGTTTAGTACTACATGAGGTAGTGCGTCGATATTCCATATGTACAGGCTATTGAGTCGGATTTTGGGAGGCTTGATCTAGTCATCCGTTCCGCACTAGGATGCGATGAGGCTCGTGAGCCGTATTTCTAGGATGCCTATTTGGTAGTCCGTCCCGTACTCATGTTACGCACTGAGATTGCGATGAGACTAACGAGCCGTGTATACAGTTCAGGATACCTATAGGGTAGTCTGTTGCATTGAAACAATTACTTGATAGCCTAAGTATGGCAGATGCCGATTACAAATATGACCTATCATTGAACTATATGACAGAGATACGTTACTTTTGAAAGTATACAAAATTATATGTTGGTATTTTATTCTATCTCTCCACTGATAATGGAAGATATTATAAATATGATGTGTTGATATCTTATTTCTTTTACTGTCTTCTTTACTTCTTAGTTGAGATCAATGATTAGAGATTCACAATTTGAGACTTATGGTATATACATGAGGGTTTCCTTGTTTAGATTGTTTCGTTCGACGTACTAGTCTCGTGTTATGGATTTCTAATTATTAGTTTTATTATATTATCTTTTCTTAGTTCGGTATTAATGTTTAGATATCTACAATTTGAGACTTATGGTATATACATAAGAGTTTCCTTGTTTGGATTATTTTGCTCGACGTACTACGTCTCGTGTTTTAGGTTTCTAAATGGTAATCCTACTTAGATACGGGGAAAATAAGTCTTGGTAGACTATGCTTAATAAATAGAGCCTTCACTCCATCTAGTAGCCTTTCCCCTGGGGACGGATGGAGGTAATCTTGCTGTAGCGCTCTGACGCTCTTGTTGTTATTCTTTTTCTTTTAAATTACTTTTCAGGTAGTTCGGAGTTTCGGAGAGCCGCAGGGTGACGGAGTTCTGGCATAGTCGTCGTCGCGTATTTTTACTTGTAGAGACTCCACTGTAGTTTTGAATTTTATCCAGACATTAGAGTTTTATATTCATATTGTAAAGGCAGTGTGCATTAGTACGATTTTTAGTTGATTCATGTTGAGATATTTTCATTATTTAGATATCAGATGTATTATAGTTGAGACATGATTCTTTTTATTTATGAGATATCTTTTCTATATCATGTCTATTACATTATTCTCTTTATTTTGCATGTTTGTACTTGCACTTCTATTTGGTTCTACTAGAGGATATTACTGTGATTGGTGAAACATGTTTATGCACAGTGTGGGTGCGTTGCAGGTTTGACATCTCTGGTTTCATCTTGGACTGTAGCTTTGTGTGAACCCAGGGGCGTTACAGTTTTACCCAGATTAGGTACCAAGGTCTTGACCACTATGGTCAATGAGAGTAGACGGAATCGAACCATATGTTGTGCCTTGGGCTTACCTTTAAGAAGAGCCAAGGGCTTTGTACCGATTGAGGAATCGTTGTGCCTTGGTTTTATCCAGATTAGGTACCAAGGTCTTGATGCCGACCGAGAAGTCGTTATGCCTTGGTCTTATCCTGAGAAGGTACCAAGATCTTTTATGCCGACTAAGGATTCGTTGTGCCTTGGGCCTGTCCTGAGGTGGCGCTAGGGCCTTGTGACCGACTGAGGGGTCGTTGTGCCTCAGGCCTATCCTGAGACGGCGCCAGGGTCTTGTGACCGACTAAGGAGTTGTTGGGCCTTGGTTTTACCCCAGGAAGGTACCAAGGGCTTTATGCTGGCTGAGAAGTAGGGCTGTTAACGGAGTGGATACGGCTCGGATATGGCACTTACCATATCCATATCCGCTAACCCATCTCGGATACGGGTACGGATACAGATATATGTCGGTAAGATAAATTCATATCCATATCCGCAAAAATCGGATATGGTTACGGATATAGATGTGGATATATAAACGGATATGCATGCGGATATAAAAAGGATATGAAAAAACTAGATATTATTCAGAAAAATATAGTCATGTGATACAAAAAGAGTTCGTTAATATGTTCATTATGATTGAAAAACTAAGATTAGACATCTTGATCATCAAAATTAACCACAAATCCATAATTTAAAAATTGAAACTATCGTAAGAGTATTACCAATATGTATTCGGATATTTTCGGATACGGATACGGATATTTCACTACAAAACCATATCTGCAACCATATCCTATCGGTAATAGATTTGAGTAACCATATCTGTATCCTAACGGATACGGTTACGGATATTTTCTCGGATACGGATACGGTTTGGCACCCCTACTGAGAAGTCATTGTGCCTTGGGCCTATCCTGAGGCGGCGCCAGGGCCTTGTGACCGTTTGAGGGGTCGTGGGCCTCGTGGCGCCTTGGGCCTATCCTGTGGCGGCGTCAGGGTCTTGTGACCGACTGAGTAGTCGTTGGGCCTTGGTTTTACCCCGAGAAGGTACCGAGGGCTTTATGCTGACTGAGAAGCCATTGCCTAGATGACTAGGTCTTTGATGTCTTTCTTTTTTTTTTGACATTTTCATTGATTATTTGAAATTTATACATAATAGAGCACAGTTCACTCATACTCATTGCTCAGGTGATATTTCTTGCTCAGATGTATTTTGGAGGTGGCTTTCTACTGGAGACAGAGTCGCTGAGACGGAGCTTCTCGGGTTGTTTCGTGTCGTCTTTGAACAGACTTGTTTTGATGAGCATGAGTTATTGCTTCTTTGGCTGTCTTTGTTGCCAAACTGAGGAACGCCCAGAGTCGTAGGTTGCTCTTCCTTGCAAAGGTGAGCTGTTTGGCTTTAGATATCGTTGAGCTGTCGACATATTTGCCATTTCATCAGCCAAGGACCTTTCAGAACTTTGAATTTTTGCTGAGGTCCTTGCTGGTCGGCGGTGGACATGATGATTTTCAATGGATCTTGCTTGTCCACCGTCGGTTGCTCTGTTAAGCCTGATATTCTGTTGTTTGAGCTTTTGGAAGATGTTGCTCGACGGAGGGGGTCCAGACAACTTTTGTGATGGGGCTTCTTGTTGGTGAGAACCCCATATGTTGATGCTTTGTTTCCTGGAATTTGATGAGATCATCGTTTCCCCTTACAAAAGTAAACTTACATCAAAAAAGTGTGAATAATAAAATATAGCCAACTGGGTGACTAGCAAAAGTAAACTTACATTAGAAAAGTGTGAATAATAAGATAAAGAGGAAATGTAATAGCATTGCCAATAATATTACTAATAGCAAACTACAGTGTAAAGTTAACTTATTTTGTGGAGCCCAACTACTGGCTATAAGCATCGAGGTTTCCATATATATA
>BQKN01063643.1:189200-207745 GCA_022839385.1 Asparagus kiusianus
AAGATTTTAGGACGAATATCTTAATAACCTATTTATATAAGCATGCCCACTTTGTCACCTATTCTGTTCACTTTTCTCATCGCTCATTCTCCACCAATTTTGCTATCACGCTCAAAGAGAAATAGAATTCATGTCGGTGAGGTCTTCTCTCCCTCTATCCTTCAATCTCATATTTTTAAAAAAATAGTTTCTTTAATTCTTTTTTAATAATTTGTTGGATCTATTTCATGTTTTATTCTGTGAAGTGCCTTGTTAGATTCAATTTAAATATACTTTTATTTCAATTATTATTTTTCCTATTTATGGGTCAATTAATCGCCAGAATGTTTAGGTCTTTTCGTTCATTTCATATTTTGAATTAATAATTTATTTTAGGATAATTTTTAAAAATATTACTTTTTAAAAATATTAGCAAAATCAACTGTTTTACATAATAATTAACAAAATTGACCTCTTTTTTGCTACACCATCAAGACTGCCAACAAAGAGGATAATTTTGTATAAAAATCATCTTTAAAATACACGGGACTAATAGTCTCATGTAATTAGAGAACATTAAATATAAAATTAATTAAAGTCAGAAAATACATGGGACTACCACTCTTGCGTATTTTGCACTCAAAACCAGAAAATAAATGAGACTACTGTATATGTCCTATATACAATATAATTGCACCAGACAAGTGAGTTATAATAGCATTTTTCATTCACATTCTTTGGAGTAAGATTTGATAGGGACATTGCATCAAAAAGATTTTTTTTATATTTAAAGTACATGGCGAAATATATCATGATATCTCTGCACTAATTTCGTAATAAAATGATTCTTCATACTTTCAGTTTTAATTCTTTGGTACGGAGAATGAGCTATAAAATTAAATGAGAATATTAGATAATGTACATATGAGTGAAACCACAACTAAAAGTTAATGTGAATATGAGTCAAACCACAATTAAAAGATTAATAGACATATTGCAAGTAAATTCATATGCAAAATTCCTTTGCGAATTGAATGATCACCCATCTTTTAAAGACTTCAATATACTAATAAACAAAGATATTGTACTAGATCAATGTGTTTATAACTCACAAATAGTAGATTACGTGACGATAGTCGGGTTGAAAGAAACAATGACAATATTTCATTTGAAAAAATGATCAATCCAGCAAAAGTCTTTATTTTTTATTTTATTTTTATCGATTTAAATAACCACGATATTCGACCACGTGTAATTAACTAGTAGAAAAAAAAATGTCTGAGCCCAGGTTCGAACTGAGGACCTCTAGTGTGTGAGACTAGCGTGATGACCAACTACACCACCCAGACAGCTTGTTGAGCGGCCTGCATTTTACATATTAATAATTTAGTAAATTAACAAAATGTGCTCTCTCGGTGACGGAGCTAGATATTCCTACGGGGGTGGAGTCCAAATCAAAAGAGGAAAAAAAGATGAAAACAAACCAGGATGAAGTACGATCGAGGATGAGCGCTAGCAATGAGGGGACCACAGTCGATTGAGATCAGAAGGAACACATGCAATTGTGATCTAGCTAGTTGGGTCTTTGAAGACGAGGATGAAGTGAACGCGGGCAGATGATATATATAGACTATAGTTGAATCTTTATGTGGGTTGGGGCTGATGAGGCGAGCTAGCGAGATATCCAAATGACCAGTGATCTATTAGCAACTTGCGAGATGAACGTAGGTGTTTCGAGAAACTTTGAGGGATCTCACATTTCATATTGTAATATTGTGTGGTTAATGAAATTATCATTACCAATTACTCCCCTTCAATTTTTGAAATTTTGTGTTATATTACCAGTCATGCACATTTGCATGATCGTCCTTCATATTTCAATATTTGCAAAGCTATCCAAATTATCACCAAATCTGTAAATCATTAGATTTGATTGAATAATTTATAACCATGGTGGAAAACAATCAATAAAACAATCAAAAGTTTACTCAATATATCCAACAAAGTTGAGATTTAGAGATATTTTCCCCCACATATGAGTTGAGGTAGTTTGCAAATATTGAGACTCAAGTGAGAGTTTTGCGAATATACAAGATATATGGGTAGGTAGGGCCGTCCAAATGGGCTTCGGGCCGGACCCGGCCCGATGTCTGCCCCGGACCCCGCCGGGCCCGAACCCAGCATGGGCCCCGGGTAAGGCCTGGAAAATCAGGGCTGGTCGGGCTCTAGGCTCGGGTCCGGGTCGAGTTGGTGAAGCTCGGCTCGGCCCGGTTTTTTATTTTATATATATTACATATATTTTTATATTTTTATATATAATTATAGTATGATAAGGTCATTAATGTATACTTATATATAGTTACATATATATTTGTGATATATACTAATAGTATGATAAGGTTATTAAGGTATAATTATATATACTTACATATAATATATAGCTATACACTAACATGTAAGTATATACTAATACATACTTATATAAATATAATAAGATTAATCTAATTTTTTAATAAATTTTTAGCCAAAAAATAAAAAATAAAAAACAGGAAAAAACTGGGTCGGCTTGGAGGCCGACCCAGTTTGGCCCGGACCGGACCTGGGTCCAGCACGGGCACCCTGGATCTGGATCCGAGCTAGGCATTTTGCTCGGCCCGAACCTGGGAATCTAGGCCGGACCGGCCTGTTTGAACAGCCCTATGTATGAGGCTATGGATAAAAAACATTATTCAGAGCTTTGGGAGTGGGGGCAAGCGCCATTGCTGGCTAGCCATCTTCGTCCTTGTTCCTCACCCAAAATAAAATCATAAAACTTTCGCCCCTTGGACTTTCCTTGTCATCACGTACATCTTTGAATATGCTTAAATTGTCTCTCATCACACATCACCATCAACATGTCATCTCTCTCATCATCTATTTTATGAATCCAAAACCATGTCCCTAACTCTGCCCTCAATCATCATCTACCTATACAACTAGAAGCAAGCCTCAATTATTACCATTAGGGGCTGTTTGGATGCAAGCTTTTCATGAGGTAAAGTGGTGGAAAGTATCTGCAAGTGGGGTTTATGTTTAGTTTTCTAAAAATTGCACTGTTTAGATGTAAACTTAAGAATATGGTAAACTACTGACGTATAAATAAGTACACTGATATGTCAAGGGATTCAGAATTCCATCCAAAATGCTACGATTTGGCTTGAAAGTTGATCACATGTCATAGAGTGTCAGTTAAAAGATTAATAAAAAAAGTTAAAACTTTCATCTTCCCCTCCACCTCCATTCTCTTTTCCTCTATCTTCTTTTATTCTTTTTCCCATCCACTTCTTCTTCCACTTGCAGGCAACCCCAATTACACCCCAAACCCAAACCTCCCCTTCTTCTTCCTTTTTACAGACAATCAATCCCAACCTCAAATCCTAATCGCCCTTCTTCTCCTTCACCCAAACCCTAATCCCATACCACCAGATTCCTCTCTATCCTCAACCCTCCTACAACCAACGACCAAGATCTGCCCGTACCCAAGCTCCATCCTCATCTGTGAAACTACTAAGGATGGAGTTTTATATAGGTTTAAGGTGTATAAAGCTGAATCTAAGAACTAACTTGATAGAAAGATCAAGATTTTAAGATCTGATGGGGGGAGGGGGTATACCTCAAATGAAATGACTGAATACTGCCAAGAGCATGATATTATTCATGAGGTAGTTGCTTCCTATACACCACAATCTAACACGATAGCTGAACGAAAGAGCAGAACCCTTATGAACATGGTGAACTGTATGTTACTCAGTTCAGGAGCACCTGAAAATATCTGAGGTGAAGCTCTTCTTTTTGTTTGCTTCATTCTTAATAGGATTCCCCACAAACCTTCTGATATAACTCCTTATGAATATTGGAAGAGGGAAAATCCTAGGTTGAACTTCTTCCGAGTTTGGGGTTGCTTGGCTAAGGTAGCTATTCCCGAACCTAATAAGAGGAAAATTGGTTCTAAGACTGTTGTTGCTGCTTTTGTTGGATATGTACTAGATAGCAATGTTAACAGATTTCTAGTCATTAACTTTGAAATCAGTAACATATCCAATAATACTAACATTGAAGCTAGAGATGCATTATACTTTGAAAACATCTTTCCTTTCAAATCTAAAATCTCAGAAAATCCTAGATCATCTCTTCCTTCTGATCTACCATATTCTAGTTCTTCTCAGCCTCTTGAAATTGAACCTCGAAGAAGTAAAAGAGGTAAGATTCAAAAGAATTTTGGAAAAGACTTTATTACCTTTTTTGTTGAAGGTGATCCAAGCTCTTTTAAGGAAGCAATAGATTCACTTAAATCTCCTTTCTGAAAAGAAGTCATTAATATTGAAATAAAATCTATCATGAAAAATCATACTTGGATACTCACCGATTTATCTCTAGGTTGCAAACCTGTTAGCTGTAAGTGGATATTCAAGAAGAAACTTAGAGCTGATGGTTCCATTGATAAATATAAAGCTAGATTAGTAGCTAAAGACTATACTCGGTAAAAGGGCATTGATTACTTTGATACATATTCTCTTGTAGCCCGAATCTCAACTATCCGAGTACTATTAGCCTTTGCTGTTATCCATAAGCTGATCATACATCAGATGAATGTCAAGACTATTTTTCTAAATAGTGATTTAGATGAAGAAATCTATATGAACCAACCTAAAGGCAAATGTCAGGGAAAAAAGTCTGCAAACTTGTTAAATCTCTGTATGGTCTAAAACAAACTCCTAAATAATGGCACCAGAAATTTAACAAAGTCATTGTACAATATAGCTTCACTGTGAATGAACACGATAAGTGTGTCTATTCTAAAGTGATAATCAATGACCATGTCATCCTCTGTTTCTATTTTGATGATATCCTTATCTTTGGAACAACTCTTGAATTAATCTTAAAGGTTAAGGATTATCTCTCCAAGAATTTTGATATGAAAGACTTAGGTCTTACTGATATGATACTTAGAATGAAAATCACTAGAGACACTAGAGGAATATCCCTGAGTTTTTCTCATAGTATTGAGAAAATACTGATCAAATTCAATTTTCACGACTCTAAACATGTCTCTGCACCTTATGACTCTTCTATATCTTTGAAGAAGAATGAAGGTGAACATGTCTCCCAACTGAAGTATTCTCAGCTCATTGGATCTCTCTTGTACATATCCAACCGGACTAGACCCGATATAGCTTATGCTGTAGGGAGACTGAGCACGTATACCAGTAACCCTAGCAAAGATCATTGGATTGCCTTAGAGAGAATATTCAAATACTTGAAAGACACAGTTGACTATTGCTTGACTTACACTGGGTACCCTGATGCTATAGAAGGGTATAGTGACGCTAACTGGGTCATAGACTCTAGCAGTATAAAGTTTACATCTGGATATGTATTCATTTTTTATGGTGCAGTTGTATCCTGGAAATCTTGTAAGCAAACAGTAATTGCCAGGAGCATCATGGATGTTTTCGTGAAAAGTTGCTGTTTTCATTGCTCTTCTCTTTTTGAGATCTGTTACAACTTCAGGCGTTACAACAGAATAAAATGAAAACAAAAGGATTACAGCTTTTCAGAAAATAAACACGAGATCCTGTTTTGGTGTGGTCTCGCTTGCGTGGGTTGTTGGCCTGTGACGGGGATGTTGATATCCGTGGACCGCCGACTCTTCAAGATCCTTTCCGGGAAAATCCGGCAGAGTTTCGTCTATCCGCGTGGGATTCAGAAACAGAACTTCGTCGATCCGCGTGAGATCTAGAAGTTATAAGCGTATATCTCGGCTAAAACGAGATAATAGCTCTTCTTAGTGTCACCGCTAAAGAGCAACACTAAGGAAAAGAAGGGGTGAATGATGAAGAAGGTGATGAAGAACTCTTGCTCCTCGATCCGGCAGGGCTTCGCCGCTCTCTTTTGAAAACCCCGACTCCTCACTCCGGCAGGACTTCGCCGCTTCACACAAGAGTAATCCTTGGCTAAGATAATTCAGCCTTGAATTGGGAGCCCCTTGAAATGAAGGCCTTAGGGGCCTATTTATAGGCAAACAAGGAGAGGGGGGGGCTGATTTGAGGACACCCCCTAGGGGGTGTCTTCAGTCATGGCCGAGACACCCCTGGGGTGTCTTGGCTTTGCCAAGACACCCCTCGGGTGTTTCGACCTCGCCGGGATGCCCCTGGGTGTCTCAGTCTGGTCCGAGGCTCTGTTGTTGTCCCGCCGTTGATTTCTCGTCCGAACTCGGATTTGAGTGCTTTCGGATGCGTTGGAATTCTGACGGCGAGCTCTGTTGATCCCGATGGTTGGATTATCAGTAGGATGATCGGGACACGGCGAGCGTTGGCCCAATTGCAGTGATTGCGGGGTTTTCGGTCAATCCATATCCCCGTGATTCTGAGATTCGATCGGCTCACGTAGTTCGTCGGTTCACTTCAGGCGCTCACCGACGTCATTTGAACTCTTGTGAACCGGGTAGTGACGTTCAATCGTCGCTCGTTAACACTGAGCTGTGTGCGGGGACCTATCGGCAATTTTTGATGCCTACAGATACCCCCTCCAAAGTGTTTCGGACTCGTTTCCTTTATAGAAGAGACCGAAATACTTTGGATATGATTGGTCCATGCTTCAGTCGGCCTAAGGGACCTGTGGTTCGCTTCAACTCTCGGCTCCTTCGATCTTCGGTTTATCCGGTGCTTTGTCGAATAACCAAAGTTGTTTCGGCGCTGCGTTTATCGCCTGGCCGTCGTCGGAGTCTCGAGTTTACAGCTGGTGGGTTGAGTTTGGCTCGTGTCATTGAGTTGACTTTTGAACTTATTATCCCTGTCACATCGTGTTGACCTGGAGTTTCTAATCACTGGGGGTTGACTTTTGTCGCAACGCACCGATTGGCGTTGACCTAAGGTTACGCGTTGACCGGCGTCCACCTTAGGGTTTTGAACCGCGTGGGTTGACTTTTTGTCGTCACGTGTTGACTTTCGTCGTCGCGTGTTGACTTTTGATGCAACACGCTGAATGGCGTTGACCTAAGGTTACGCGTTGACCGGCGTCCACCTTAGGGTTTTGAACCGCATGGGTTGACTTTTGTCGTCACGTGTTGACTCTCGTCACCACGTGTTGACTTTTGACGCAACGCGTTGAATGGCGTTGACCTAAGGTTACGCGTTGACCGGCATCCACCTTAGGGTTTTGAACCGCGTGGGTTGACTTTTGTCGTCACGTGTTGACCTTCGTCGCCACGTGTTGACTTTTGACGCAACGCGTTGAATGGCGTTGACCTAAGGTTACGCGTTGACCGGCGTCCACCTTAGGGTTTTGGAACCGCTTGGGTTGACTTTTGTCGTCACGTGTTGACTTTCGTCGCCACGTGTTGACTTTTGTCACAACGCGCTGTCCGGCGTTGACCTAAGGTTACACGTTGATCGGCGTCCACCTTAGGGTTTTGAACCGCGTGGGTTGACTTTTGTCGTCACGTGTTGACCTTCGTCGCCACGTGTTGACTTTTGACGCAACGCGTTGAATGGCGTTGACCTAAGGTTACGCGTTGACCGGCGTCCACCTTAGGGTTTTGAACCGCGTGGGTTGTGTTTCGTCGTCACGTGTTGACTTTTGTCGTCACGTGTTGACTTTTGTCGCAACGCGCTGTCCGGCGTTGACCTAAGGTTACGCGTTGACCGGCGTCCACCTTAGGGTTTTGGAACCGCTTGGGCTGCAACGCGTTGTCCGGCGTTGACCTAAGGTTACGCGTTGACCGGCGTCTACCTTAGGGTTTTGGAACCGCTTGGGTTGAGCTTCGTCGTCACGTGTTGACTTTCGTCGCCACGTGTTGACTTTTGTCGCAACGCGCTGTCCGGCGTTGACCTAAGGTTACGCGTTGACCGGCGTCCACCTTAGGGTTTTGAACCGCGTGGGTTATCTTGTGTAATTCATCCATATCTTCAACCGTCGGCGAAGAATCGGTGTTCACAAAATAAACGGGGAATCGAAAAAATCGTTCGGGGATCAAATGGCCGTCCGGGGGGTCGAAATATCGCGCAGGGGGTCAAAACCCGGGCAAACACCCCCGGGGTGCCTCGGCATGGCCGAGACACCCATGGGGTGTCTCGGTTTTGCCGAGACACCCCTAGGGGTGTCTTGCTTTGTTTTCGCGGTCCCCCCTTGGTTTTGTCTTATTCCTCTTTTGGCTCTTGTGCATGGTCCCCCCCCTCACCTTTAATTTGAATTTCAAAGGAGAAAACTCTCCTTCTCTCTTGGATCTAAGACCGAACCCCCCTATTTCGGTTTTGGTGAGTTCTTCCTCCTCTAGGGTTTTCCTCCATTGATTTTGCCAAGAACCCATCAAATCCTCAAGCAAATTTCGGTTTTGTAGGTACCCTTTTGGCGGAATCTTCTCCTTTCTCAAAGCTAAGGCTTCTTTCTCCAAGCTTCAAACTCAAAGAACACCTCTTTGATTTGGTAAGTTCCCTTTCCAATCTTCTTATTATATTTTTTTTTTGATAAAGATTAGATCTTTATGCTTAGTAGATAGTGGGTTTAGCATGCTCAAAACTTCGGGGGTTTTTGTGCAAAAAAGGTAATGGCCAAAATTTGAGGGACTTGTTTGCAAAATAGGACTAAAATTTTGTGGGGGCTTTTATGCAAACATGAACTGAGATTTGGGAGGCTTGGGTTCATGTTTATTTCATCAAGAAATGGGGGTGCTTTGTGCAAGAGGATTAAAGAATTGTTTGAGGGGGTTATTTGCAAAACAGCCCACTAAAAATTTTAGGGACTTATTTGCAAAAAGGCCACGAATTCGAGACTGAAATCCACTGAGTGTAAACCCCAAACCCTTGATCGAATTTTTGGTAAATGCATGTGGGGATTAAACCAAAAGTTTGATGAGGGGTTTTTATGTAAAATTGACCCAATTCTGCAAAAGGGCTTATTTGCAAAATTTGATCAAAATTATAGGGTACCGGGATGTTAGATGATCAAGTATGATGACCACGACCCGAATCGTACGTGTCCTTGACCTGAATTTGGCCTTGAGCACGGGGTGTGTTTTGGGTATTTCACCAAAATTTACCGCGAAACGACGATTGTCGTTTCGCGTGCACGAAATTTGTAGGTTTAATTAGACTTTAACTACAAAATCCTATTTGTTTATAGGATTTCAAGTCCAAGTGCTTAATTTCCCTTTTTCAATATTTCGTGTATGTATATCGTACCTGATGTACTGCTCTTTACTGCAGATTTGCGATGTCTCCGCGTCGATCTCGACCTTCCGGGAGTCACTCTCGTCCCCAGCATAGCGAAGAGGAGGCTCCTACGACATCGTCCCCAGTGACCTCTTTCTTCGGGGGTGAGAATTTTTATACTTTCCTTGTATCCCGGATTGACCTCTCGCGGGTCATGACGGAAGAACCGATACCCCTTCCGCGGGGGTTAAGGTTTCAGACTTGTTTTGCTTAGCCAATTCAAGTCTTCGGGTATATTGGGGCGATCTCGTGTTGCCTTACACCTTATAGGTCGGTGTATGTTATCACGCGGTTCACGTGATGACGTATACCGTCCTCCCGGTGTAGGGCACTCGAAATCGTCTTCACCAATTATCCCGTGAACAATCTCATTTTGCCTTTATGAGATAGATATTCTGACCCTTCGCTTCGTTGCAGTCGATTTTCCCGGTGGTAGCTTTCCTACTCATGCGAACACCGGTCGCAGCCGTGAGGTCTTCTCTCCGGCCTCTGTTCGGCAGGCGATTGGTCCGCTCCCGCAGTTCGACAAGGATCGTTCAGATAAATCCTGTCATTTGATACGGGATGGGGGGCGTCACTGCTTACGCCAACTCATCACCGATGCTCCTCTTACCGCGGATGCTTCGTCCACCCAGGCTTTGAAGAAGCCGGATTTTCTGTTCGGGGATCATGTGGAGGATCCCGACGTATTGACTCTCACCGAGGAGCACTGGCTAACTCTTGAGGAGAGTGCTCTTTTGTACATCCCCTCCATTCCTCGTCACTGTTCCTTCACTCATCTGGAAGGACAGGCTATAGAGAGACGGATGTCTTGGCATCTCACTGATGACGCTGTGCGGGTTCAGTGCGGGTATGTTTCTCATGGAACGACCCCTGGTTCTGGCGGATATCATCCTATTCGTGGCCTTCGACCCGGGATCATGGGCCTTGACGCCGCACCCCCAGGCGAGATGTTCACTGCTGCTCCTACCGTGAGGAACCGTTTGGCTCTCCTTGGGAGAAGGCTGCCTCACCCGGAGTACCGGTGCTATGGTTGGGCTTCTTCATTACCCAAGGGATGGTGGCCCCGCATGACCGGTTATGTCTTGGGCCGTTGGGAGAAGGATCTGAAGAATAGTGGCTTGTATGTACCTATACGAGCTACTATGTATGGCCTTCCAGTTAGCTGCCGCCATTTCTTGGCGTTGTTGGAGACTTATATACCTGATAGCAACACCTTCCTGACCGGTGACGGAGAGTTGGGATTGGCCCTCCATGAGATGCATCAGGTTTCCGGTCTTCCGATGGGAGATTACCCTTATCAGGAGTATTTTCCTTCGAACCAGCAGTTGTGGCGGTTGAAGCAAGATGATCCCGATATGTATGACACTCTCTGGGACCTCACTTGTCATTATCACACTTCCTTGATCCAGATTTCTCCTCCCGCGAAGACGAAGAGGAAAGTCAGTTTGAAGCAATTTGCCACTTATCTGTTCCAGCACTTGGAGGGCGATTCCAGCGTACCCGTTTGTGAGCTAGACGTTTTGACCGTCACCGCTATTAACGAGTTGGTGGAGAAGAGCGGGGCTCAATCTTACACTATTGCCAGCGCTGAGGGAGCTTTCCCGGCGGGGACCAAGTTTTGCTCGTTCCTCTGCCGTGCGCAGAAGTCCATCGAACCTCGGTCTCTGCTGGCAGGCTATCTGGCCCTCTGGTTGAAGAAGTGCGTTGTTCCGCACCAGTCTTCTGACGCCTTACCTCTTGAGGTGCTTTTTCCCGCGGTTCAGTTGGCTTATGGGAGAGAGCTTTCTTTGCTCCCGGCGATGGTTGCCAGCATCCATTGCGGGCTTAGGAGTGTGGTCCATAGTTTTACTCGGGTGGGTCCTGAGCTATCTACCGAGCTTATCTGTCCTAAAGTCGAGCTTCCTTACGCATACCTGATGGCGTGGCTCGTTCTTCACCGTCCTGGCCTGATGTCGGCGCCTAGTGCTGTTGATGTTCCCGTCCCATACTTGCAGTTGTTGGAGAAGAGCAGGTGGCTCGGGAAGAAATTTGAGGACGTTCAGCAGGAACTTCAAGTCCGTAAGGGCTGGGAGTTCTTCAAGTGTTTCCCTCAATTCTCGGGTCGCTATGGCGACGTTTTGACTGATGAGGAGAAATCCAGGAGTAACCGAACCATTCTCGACATCGGTTGTTTTCGTTGGTTGATAAACATCCGTGTCGGATATCTTGTCTTCCGGGTAAAGAACCGCTGCCATATAGAGCCTTACCTCCCCTGCCGTTTTGCGCGTCAGTTTGGCTATGACCAGCTATACGTCGGGAACCCCAGCCGTGGTTTGAGGGTTGAGGGAGGACTTGTTGACGGTGTGCGAGCATGGCTGTGGACTATGGTGGGCTGCACCGGGGCCCGCTTTGCTCTTCCCTCCTATAGGCGTAAGCCGATGATCACTTTCCTCAGCTGCAAGTGGTTCCTCTCTGCCTATGAATTCCTCGGTGTGAGGAGCCTTTCAGAGTTAGAGTCTGATCACTCAGTGCAGGCCGCCATGATGGCTGCTCTTAAGGCTGAGGTCGCTCGGAAGCAAAGGAAGAGACGTGGTAAATCCTCTTTCTCCAGCAGAGATGATGCAGGGCCTCTCCCTATGGATGATGAGGTCGGGACTCCTGAGGGGAGTTAGTGGATATAGACACCGACCAAGAAGAACTCGGTGCAGGTTTGTCATACCCTTCGACTCCCTTTCTTAGATCCAGCTGGTATCATAAACGTTATCATTTCAGGTAGAACCACTGGTGATCATGAGCCACTTGCTTCCCATTTCACGAGCTCAGGGCCTGGAGACCGAGCTACTACGAGTAGTAAGCCTGTAGTTTCTAGGAGAGCTGGTACTTCGAAGAGGAAGAAGACCGCTCACAAACCACCTATCGACCAGCGTCCTTGTGGAGCGGACTCAAGCGATATTGCCGGTGGTGAGGAAGGTAACCTCTCTTGAATACATTTTTGTTGGTTTGGGGTGATTTACCTTTGGGATTCGTGATCATGTTTTGTGCCTCAGGGATCTTTGAAGAAGGTGAGCTTCCACCGGATCCGGTATTTCCCGAATCCGACCACATGGATTGCTTTATGCGAGAAATGTGCGACGCTCTTCGTGATGGCTCCCTAGGCATTGACCTGAACATTGATCTTGAGCCGGTAAGCAGCGTCGAGCCCACCATCCCATATTCAGGTACATCTCCATTCGAAGATATCCTCCTTAGTAATTTTGCGCTTTGCTTTCCTTCTTGCGCATCTTCCCGACACTTTGGTTGTCTTGCAGATGTGGCTAGAGAAGAGCTAGCTGAGGATGGAGTCTTTCCGGATGTAGGTTTCGAGGAACGGGGGCATGATCCTGTACCCGGCTTCTCGAAACCCGATGCTGGATTATTGGCCGACATGTTGGCCGAACAGACTTCGGGAAGACCTATGCGACCACTCTTTGGGAGTGATTCATTCACAGGTATATCTCCGATCCCACTTTTCTTTACTTGCCTAAATTTCCATTTTGGCTAATAAAGAAGTGTAACCATAGGACCAGGCGATGTGCCTGATGCTTCTATAGCTTCGGGCGCTTTCCGACCTCCTCCGAGTAGTACGACTGATTTGCCCACGAGGGTTGATACACCCCTCATGACCACTCCTGTCGTTACTTCGAATTCTGTCGGATCTTAACCCGAGGGGACTTCTGCCGGCATGGGTATACCTCGAACTTCCCCTTCGGGTTTTCTGATTGTTTTTTATAGTCTCTTATCTTCCTGTACTGCTGCTTGCAGGATCTCAATCCTCTCTCTATGAGCGTGTCCACGCTCTTCTGGTCGATACCAATCCAGACAGAGACGTTTTTCGCATGGACCTTGGCCTCTTCACCACTTTTTATAACGGCATGATCGAGAGGCTTCTTCACAAAGAGTGCTGTTTCGACCAGTTCAGGCGTTCCTTCTCTCGTCACATGATGATGATGAGGGAAGAAGGACACTCGGAGTTGGCCAACTCTTTCACTGCTGAATTCGCTGTCCTGGAGTCAGAGGTTCGAGAGCTGAGGGAGCTGAAGGCTGGTGGAGCTTCCTCTTTTGCATCTTCTCAGGTGGAGGATAGGTTGACGCAGTGGCGTGACCTGAGATCTTCCATTGGCAGCGAGCTCCGATCACGCGAGCACTCTGTTGCACAGCTGATGGTCAACCTGGCGAGGAAGGACACTAGCAGAGCCGAGTTACTCAGCTCCCTAGATTCCACTCGTGCAGAGATAGCTAGGCTGAAGGAGGCCTTGGGACGGGCCGAAGAATCTGCTGCTATAATCGCCGAGGACCTGGTTGGATTAGAGCGTTCTCGTGAATGGACGCTCGACAAGCTGGGATCAACACAGGAGGGATTGATGAAGCTGCGAACTGAAGCCACGGAGGTCTTGAGCAGTTCCGAGGATTCTGTCCGAGCTAGCTTGCAGGCGGAGTTCGAGCAGAGCTATATGGACAGGGTCTCCGGTTTAGAGTCTCATATTCTCAGTCGTCAGTTGCCTTCGGGTTGACGAACTTTTCATTGTATGTTCTTTTGGCTTGACTATTACCAAAGACTCTGCATTTGCTTTTCTCCTGATGTTTCTTTATAGGATTTTTGACACACCCCCAGCCCCCAATGGGCTTGATATGCCGTAGTATCCTCTTTAATCGGTGTAGACTTTGGGGTTTTTGGCAAACCCCCAGCCTTCAACGGGTTTGATATGCCTTTACCGACTACCGTTTGAATCGGGCTAGTATGCAGGTTGTTTAAATCCGTTCTGCATATAACGTTGTGCTAAAAGAGTTAACCCTTTTAGTGCTACGATATTGAATACGTAGACTTCGTCTTTCTCACGGGAATAGACTACCCGACAACGTGTGTTAGGCGTCGACTTCATCCCTGTCTTTTCTAAAAGCAAAGACCGGGGAAAATGGGAGAGGAAGAATTTTATATTCTATCTCCCAGCATTGAAGAGGAAGAATTTTATATTCTATCTTCAATGGGAAAGGAAGCTCAATGAGAGAGGAAGAATTTTATATTCTATCTCCCATTGCTGAAGAGGAAGAATTTTATATTCTATCTTCAGTGGAAAAGGAAACTCGGGGTGGGATCTCCACCCCCAGAATCCGAAAGGTGAAACTAGGAGTGGGATCTCCACTCCGAGAATCGAAAAGTTCAAACGACCCTAACTGTCGTAAGGTTTGGTCATTTGAACCTGAAGAGGAAGAATTTTATATTCTATCTTCAGCAGGAAAGGAAACTCGGGGTGGGATCTCCACCCCCAGAATCCGATAGGTGAAACTAGGAGTGGGATCTCCACTCCGAGAATCGAAAAGATTCGGATAACCCTAACTGTCGTAAGGTTTGGTTACTCGAATTGAAAGTGGACCTCTCGTTCATTGGAGGAATCGAGAAGGGATTTTGGTTGTGGTCCTAACTGTAGTAAGGTTTGACCAAGTGGGAAGTTTGAGACGATCCTAACCGCAAAGGGTTTGACCGATCGATTTGTGGACCTCTCGTTCTTTGGACGAATCGAGAGGGGAATTTGGCTTTGGTCCTAACTGTAGTAAGGTTTGACCAAGTGGGAAGTTTGAGACGATCCTAACCGCAAAGGGTTTGACCGATCGATTTGTGGACCTCTCGTTCTTTGGGCGAATCGAGAGGGGAATTTGGCTTTGGTCCTAACTGTAGTAAGGTTTGACTAAATGGGAATTGTGTGGTGAAGACTATGAGTAGTCAAACACCACTGAAAGTTTTGTGAGGGAGAATTGATCGCACTAAGTGATCAGATTTCATCTCAGCAAAAGAGAATTAGACTCTGTCAAACAAGAACATTCGGACTTCGAACATGGCTTTCTTGTTCATCAGTGACCGGGTTATCCCTAAGAATACCCCGCTGTGGTATTCTTCCGGGAACTTCCTGGTACCTCAATTCTTCTGAGAATACTAAGGATAGTATCTCTTCAGGAATTTGCCATTTATTGGCATCATAAGCCGGTCATCATCTTTGGTGACTAGGCGATATGCACCGTTCGAATAAACTGTTTCTACTACGAACGGTGCTTCCGCTTTTGGTTCAAACTTATTGAAAATCACCATGAGACTGGTTCAATAAGTAGTATCGGTATCGGGTTATCCTTAAGAATATCACGTATAATATTCTCCAGGAACTTCCCGTTAGATACAAAGGAACAGTTTATACTCATATTCCCGTTGGAGTCTTGAAAGAAGCAGTTTATACTCATATACTTTTTCGGAGTGTGGCGATTGTTCTCATTCGGTTTGTTCTGTGATTGAGACGCCGGCTTCAATCAAGGTCTGGATGCTTTTCTTTAAAGCAAAACAGCCTTTGGTGGGATGAAGAATCCTCCTGTGGTACCCACAATATTTCGGGTCTGAAATCTGGTTGGCTTCCTCCTGATCTTTGATAGGTGGGAGCTTGATTTTGTCATTTTCCAGAAGATATTCAAGGATGTCTGGAACATCATCGTCCTTGAAGGAGTATCGCTCCCGTAGTAGTCGCCGCCATGACTGATTAAAATCAGCCGACCTGGGCCTGAACTCCGGTTGACTTCCCTCAGCTTTCTTTCTTTTGGGATAACGCCTGACGGGGGAGGTGACAGGTTCGACCTCCCTCTGGTTCTCTTCACTTCTCGCCAAATGATGTTGAGAAGAAGGAATTAAGCCACCCTCAGCGTCATCGAAAGGCGAGGTCATACCACCCCCAGTGTTACCGAGGGGTGAATCAGTTTTGATGACCATATCTAGATTCGGACCGTTGTCATTCGTCCTATTTGGAATAGGCGTGACTGGCATAGTGTAACAACTAGACTCCAATTGACGTTCTTGAACCTGCAACTCTTTTATTTGTTGCATGGCCGCCTCCATCTTAGCGTGAAATTCTTCTTTCTGCTTGATTAGCGCTTCTTGAACAATTTGAGTGAGTTGGTCAGGAGTGATGGTGAACGCCTCTCTTGTGCCTTTTGAAAGCTGTGATAACTCTTGTAGAGTTACTTTCACTGGGATGTTAGCCAACTGGGTCATAACATCGAAGTGGTATGAATTATCTGAATTTCCCGGTTTATCTCTTCCATTCTGCTGATTGTCTCGAGACTGCATCGGGTTTTGAACATCTCGGTGCAGGGGCTCCTGTTGGGTCTTCTCAACAGACGTGGGGATAGTTGTAATCGTTCCCGCCCCAGCCAGTCGACCGTACTCGTTCCCGTCTCTGGTGGCGAGGACTGGTTCCCCTTGGTGGACGGTCAGCGTTGCGACTTGTTGGTCGTGCATCTCCCTCATTTGTTGCATGGCCATTTCCGTTTCAAACTTAGAGCCCTTCTTCCGCTTAGCCAGGGCCTCCTCATGTAGCTTATTTACCTGTTTGGCCCTAATCATAAGCGATTCATAAGGTTGCCCCATGTCATCAGACGCTACTGCCGAGCAAGAGTCTGAATCAGTATCCGTCACCTCTTTTTCTAAAGAAAGCTTCTTTGGCACCCTCCGGTAGTTCTTCCGGCTAATGGCTCCCGACCGCAATCGCGTCATGTATGGGGATGCCTCGGCAGGCTGATCCGGGCTGAAGTATTGGGATGATCCCCCTCTGAATCTCTTCGTGTTCTGCACATACCCTTTTCGGGGTTTTTCCATACCCCCAGCTCTATAGTACAGCTCATCAGTTTGGTAACTGGAGCAACCTATAGAGCGTTGGCATGTGTTCCCCTGTATGATACCACCCTCCTCAGATGGGTGTGGTTTCATTTGGGGATGTGTTGCTTTGTTAGCCTTCTCAAAAGTGGCCCGTTCAAACTTACGTTTTTGTGAACATAGAAATTGAACGGGCTTTTTTACTTCGACTCGCAATCCGATGCGGTCGGTTATAGGGGTTTCCCCTTTATCATCTTTCTTGGGGGGGTTGATTCGACCCCCAGTCTGATTTGCAACTTGGGGACCTTTCAATGGTCCCAGTCTTTCCTTGATGGGTACTCTACCTCGATTCACTGGTAAGGGACCGAGGCGACCCTTCAAAGGAATCCTGGGTTTTGAATGATCCCCTTTGTTACCTGGCTCCGTTGAAGGCACCGGATCTGGTTTTGAAGGAATTTGGGCAGCAACTCCACCTTCTTGTGTTTGAGGCACTGGTTCTGGCTTTGGCAACCACGCCTGCTTGCTTGTGGATGGGCTTTTGACACCAACCCCTTTATTCGTTTCTGTTTTGGAGGAGGAGTTGGTTGTCCGGAGTTGCCGCTCTTGTCGCTGCCTTGACTTCAAGTCTTCCGTGTAGCACGCCCCATCTTTTGACTCCCTGGCCTTGGCTAGTTGTCGAGCAAGGTGTTGACGACGTCTGTGGCGGGCCCTCTTTGATAGGGCTGGAGCATCCTCAACCGTAGCCTTTGTGGCGGGAGGGAGAGTCGGAGTTGCAACACCGACCACGCTGAACAACGTGGGGACGTTGAGTGGTGCGGGTGTAGCAATGGTAACTGGATCTTGGGTCTTTGAGTTGGAGATCTCGTGAGCCCTTCGGGGAGATGGAGTCTTCCCGCGCCCGTTTGGAGAGGCGGATCTGGAGGAGGAGGAAGAGAGGTGCTCTTCAAACTTCTGCTGGTCGAACTCGTATTCGACTTCTTCATTCACCCGGATCTTGAAGGCCGGTTGCGTCACGACGATCTTGGCGGCGAGATCGTTGGCTCCCACTGTGGTCGCCAGCTTGTTTTCGTGAAAAGTTGCTGTTTTCATTGCTCTTCTCTTTTTGAGATCTGTTACAACTTCAGGCGTTACAACAGAATAAAATGAAAACAAAAGGATTACAGCTTTTCAGAAAATAAACACGAGATCCCGTTTTGGTGCGGTCTCGCTTGCGTGGGTTGTTGGCCTGTGACGGGGATGTTGATATCCGTGGACCGCCGACTCTTCAAGATCCTTTCCGGGAAAATCCGGCAGAGTTTCGTCTATCCGCGTAGGATTCAGAAACAGAACTTCGTCGATCCGCGTGAGATCTAGAAGTTATAAGCGTATATCTCGGCTAAAACGAGATAATAGCTCTTCTTAGTGTCATCGCTAAAGAGCAACACTAAGGAAAAGAAGGGGTGAATGATGAAGAAGGTGATGAAGAACTCTTGCTCCTCGATCCGGCAGGGCTTCGCCGCTCTCTTTTGAAAACCCCGACTCCTCACTCCGGCAGGGCTTCACCGCTTCACACAAGAGCAATCCTTGGCTAAGATAATTCAGCCTTGAATTGGGAGCCCCTTGAAATGAAGGCCTTAGGGGCCTATTTATAGGAAACCAAGAAAGGGGGGGCTGATTTGAGGACACCCCCT
>BQKN01063643.1:212392-235706 GCA_022839385.1 Asparagus kiusianus
ATATATATATATATATATATATATATATATATATATATATATATATAAGTTATGCTTTGGTTTCCATGTATATTTAGTTATATATATACATATATATTTTGGTTTGATAGTTTTCTAGTTTTAATATGAAACAATTGAATACAATTGAAAATATATTTTTTGTTTCATACTTATATGCATATATATGATTTCATCAATATCAATTTTATTTAGTTCAATGAAATCATGTTTTAGTGTATTATATGTGTATTTTGATAAAATACTATATTCATTATTTATAGACTTCATAATAATACTTTACATCTTCTATTAAGTCTACAAAATCATTTTGTATTATTTTAAAACATGGTTTAGCCAAAATGTCAAAATTCATATGTTTACATTTTCATGTTATGAACTATTTTGTAAAATGATGATATTTTTTTATTTGGGAGGTCCTTTTTGAAAACCAATCTTTGTATCATGTTTATTATCATGTTTACAATTATTCCCCAAAGGTTTACATTTTTTGACATTTATTTGATATTTTTAAACAGGATTTTAAAATCAAAAAATCAACTTTCAAGCTGTATTGTTCATGTATCAGTTCGCGGTGGACCGCTACGGTCGACCGCGTCTTTGTTTTTAACCTGCGGAGCTAATAGCAACTTTCACGGTCGACCGCCACAGTCAACCGTCAGCTCGAAAATTCCCACGGTCGACCGCCGCGGTCAATCGTCAAAGTTTTTGGAATTTTCTAAGCCTCGAAAGTGGCTCGCGGTCGACCGCGAGATTTTCACGGTCGACCACCGTTCACTCCAACGGTCATTTTGTACAGAATCTAATTTCCGATTCTGTTAGTTTTTTGGTCATTTCTGTTGGGCTTTTGGCTAAATTTTTGGGAGGCTATAAATACCCCATTGATCTCAGTTCTCATGGCAACCCAAGAAGTTTTTAAATAAGTTTTTAAGGGTGTTTAAGTGGGTTTATGTTGGTTTAAGTTTGTTTAAAAGCTTTTAAGCATTCGGTAGTTTGGTTTCGTGAAGATAACTTTCACAAGAGCTTGAGGAGATTATCTATTGGTGTTTGAGCATCCAACTACTCTTCCTCTACCTCTTCATTTATTGAGAAGTTTTCTAAACTCTATTTCTAGCTTTACATTTGCTTATTTATTTGATTATCATTCTTTAAAGCTAGTTTTTATTGAGTTTATATTTGATTTTATTTTCTCATTATTTACACACACCCACTTGAGCTTCTTGTATTCATACATAGTATATTTGGGTTGGTGAGTGTTGTAACTTTGAGTGTGAGCTTACATTGAGTTCTCATCCATATTAGAGAACAATCATTTGTTGTATTGTGCTTATTGTGAGGATCATTTTATAATACATTTGTACACCGAGAGAAGTGTGTGGTGAGAGTCGGGGATCGTCCCAAGAGGAGTGGCGTCGGTTGACAAACCTAGGAAGAGGTTGTATCCAAGCACTTGAGGGAGACACGTCTAGTTCTAACACTTGAGAGGGCGTAGAGTGGGATTGTAAGAGTGTTGATTGTAAAGTTTTCAGTTAGCTAGAAAACCGAGTATGAGGGGTAAACGTTGTTCGGATAAACGTAGAAAACCCGGTTGTGATAGTGGATTTCTCCCGGGAGTGGGGAGCAGAGACGTAGGACGGAAGGTCCGAACTCCGTGATCATATTGTATGTTTGCATTGTTTATTTGCATACTATCACTCTTATTTTGTTTATGCTCATTTCATCCTTGTGTTTACATATCCTTGCATATATCATATAGTATATCTCTTTGCTAGGATATATCTCTTGTTCATAGTGCTTATCCTAGCTCATATATCTTATTGTATTTTATTCTTGCTACGATAATTTGTTAATAGTTTTAATTAACATAAAATCGGATTAGATTAGCATAAGACCCTAATCACCCCTCCCCCTCTAGGGTCTAACAGAATCAAGCAAAGCTATTAAATAAGGATGAAGAGAAATTTGTTTCAAAAATTGATTGATTATAAAAACTTGTGCGCATGTTGTTAGACCCTAGGGGGTGATTAGGGTCTTATGCTAATCTAATCCGATTTTATGCCAATTAAAACTAATTCAAATATTATTCTTACAAGATAGATATACAATATGATATGAGCAAGAATATGTAATATGAACAAAGAGAAATATCCTAGCAATGAGATATACTATGAGATATATACGAGGATATACAACTTAACACAAGGGTGAAATAAACATAAACAAAACAAGAGTGATAGTGTGCAAATAAACAATGCAAACACACAATATGATCACGAAGTTCGGACCTTCCGTCCTACGTCTCCGCTCCCCACTCCCGGGGAGAAATTCACTATCATAACCGGGTTTTCTACGCTTACCCAAATAACGTTTACAACTCACAGTGTTGGTTTTCAACGCTCACCGATCAATGTCCATACCTCACACTCGGTTTTCTAGTTTACCGAAAACTTCACAATTCACACTCTCATAATGTCGGTTTTCAACGCTCACCGATCAACGTCTACACCTCACAGTCGGTTTTCTAGCTCACCGAAAACTTTACAATCTCATAATATAACAAATGATTGTTCTCAAATATGGATGAGAACACAATGAAGCTCACTCTTAATTGTTACAACTCCCCACAACCTAATTATACAATATATGCAAATACAATAAGCTCAATGATGTGTGTGTAAGCAAAGAGATTAAACAAATCTAAACTCAATATAAAACTAGCTTTAATAAAATGATAATCAAACAAATAGATATAAAGCTAGAAAAGGAGTTTAGAAAACTTCTCAATAGATCAAGAGATCGAGGGAAGGTAGTTATATGCTCAAACACCAATAGACGATCTCCTCAAGCTCTTGTGAAATTGATTTCACAAACTCAAACTCGTAAGTGCTTAAAAGCTTCTTAAACAAACTTAAACAATACTTAAACCCTTGTTAAAACTTTGTTAAAACATTTCTTGGATGGTTATATATGTTGAGGGATGATGGATATTTATAAGAACTCAAAACAACAACCCAAAGCCAAAGAAAAGCCCAAAAAACGAGGCAAATCCCCAAAAATTGGAACCAGGGAAAACATAGCCGTTATTCTACAGTAACTTTCACGGTCGGCCGTGGTACTATAGCGATCGACCGTGGTACTGTAGCAGTCTGGCATATCCGATTTTTCTGCATCTCTGTCTTTGTAAAATTAATAAAAAATAGTAAATCAATTCCAAAAATCATGAAATTTTGAAGGAAGGTTCTAGACATGAAGATAAACATGTTAGAGAAAGAATTTCCGAAATATCACTTCCCAATTGAGATAAATAAATATTTGAATACATATATATAATTTCTAAAAAAACTACAGAAAATATGGTTTTGTAAATTCAATTGAAAATAACAAAACAACTCCAAAAATAGTAAAACTTAGGGAAATGTTTGTATATATGATGATAAACATGTAAACAAAGAAATTTTTTAAATTGCATTTCCTAATTGTGAAAACGCATCAGTTTTACAAAAACATGCACGAACATGTGCACGAACATGAGCTAATTAAAAACTTGATTTTGTAAATTCAAATAAACATAACAAATTAATTTTAAAATTAATAAAACTTTGGGAAACATTTATAAACATGAAATTGAACATGTTAGAAAAATAATTTCTCAAATTGAGTTTCCCATTTGTGAAAACTCATGTATTTTGCAAGTGTATCCAAAACATAAAAATATGATATACATGAAATTTGATGTTTTGACATAAATAATATTTTGAAACCCTATGAAACGATTTTATAGACTTAATGAAATATGTATACAATAATTATTAAGTCCATAAACCAAAACTTGTGTATATATATAACTATATATATAAAAACCAAATGTGTGTGTGTATATATGATTGAGCTTAAAGTACTAACACACATAATATAAAACCTAAACTAAATATACCCAAGCTTGATTAATCTTCGATGTAGCTCAACTTGGTACACTTGCGGATGAAGCTAGAACTTGAATTTTCAATTTAAATTGCATAGACTTCACTCCACAATTCCGCCAACCTCCATTGGATATGATCGTGAATGCGCAATTCCATCCATCCTCCAACGCGTTGTTTGTCTACAATAAATAGAAAACCACAAACACTAAGCAAACAATATTAGTAGTAAATTGTTTGTTAAATATCATCAAAACAAAGAGGCCAACACATGTTTATATTGTGTTACTGATTTTAGTTGTATTAACAATAGATGTGGATGACAAACAATGCAACGAGCTTGACTTTTATTATTTTTATTGTATTTACAATATTTTTTCCATCAATTTGATACATTCATTATTGATACCACAAATACTTAACAGGTTTAGCTAGAAAATTAACATGTTTAGCTGAAAGTTAACAAGCATCGTCAAAAGTTAACATTGTTCAAACTAAAGCTAACATGAAACGCAAACAGTTAACATGTTCAGTCAAAAATTAACAGGCAACGCCAAAAGTTAACACGTTCAAATGAAAGTTAATATGTACTAACTTAAATAGTTAACAATAAATGTAAATAACTTACATATAAAATTATTATACTTCAATACGATTAGTCTTACATTCTTACAACTAATATTACTTGAATATACAATTTGAATAGTATTATTATTCCTAGCTCAAGTATTTTTTGTCATAGAATAATATTGCAAAACTAGTCTTAATGTTTTACACTTTTAAATTTTGACCCCTTTCAGTTAATGATGTGTAACACCATTGAGAAATGATAGAAGTGTTGTTAAGAGTATCATCTAATCTCACTACATTCTCACCATTGCCAGGAACAATTATCAAGAAAAAACCCATCATCTAAAAGTTAACAAGCAATGCCAAAAGTTAACTTGTTAAGCTGAAAATTAGCAGGAAACACCGAAAGTTAACAACAGACTTAAATAGTTAATCATTACGAGGAACAATTATTGAGAAAAAAATTTCATCATCTTAAAGTTAATAAGCAGCGCCAAAAGTTAACATGTTCAGCCAAAAGTTAACAGGATATACAAAAGTTAACATGTACAAACGAAAATTAACAGGGAATACCACAAGTTAACACGTTAGCTCAAAGTTAACAAGAGACTTAAATAGTTAATAGTAAATGTAAATAGCTTATATATAAAATTATTGTACTTCAAAATGATTAGTTTTACATTCTTATAGCTGATATTGCTTGAATACAAAATTTGAATAGTATTATTATTCCTACCGAAGTATATATGTTTCACCGTAGAATACTATTCAAATTGTGTATTCAAGCAATATTAGTTGTAAGAATGTAAGACTAATCGTATTGAAGTACAATGATTTTATATGTAAGCTATTTACAACTACCGTTAACTATTTAAGTCTGTACATATTAACTTTCATTTGAACGTGTTAGCTTTTGGCGTTGGCTGTTAATTTTCGGCTAAACATATTAACTTTTTTGCTTTTTCTGTTAACTTTCGTTCGAACAATGTTAACTTTCGGTGATGCTTGTTAACTTTCAACTAAACATGTTAACTTTCCAGTTTAACCTGTTCAGTATTTGTGGTATCAACAATGAACGTATCAAATTGGTGGCAAAAATACTGTAAATACAATAAGAATAATAAAAATTAAGCTTGTTGCATTGTTTGTCATCCACATCTACTGTTAATATAACCAAAATCAATAACACAATATAAACATGCACACAAGTTTTTATAAATAATTAAATTTTGAAACAAAATTTTCTCCATCCTTATTTAATGGCTTTGCTTGATTCTTCTATCTCCATCCTTCTATTAGAAGCTCAGCTGCAAGTCTGGCACGTATGACACCAGATTCATTCATACTTTCTCCAGATTCATTCATACTATCTCCAAATTCATTCATACTTTCTCCAGTATATTATATTTACCTGAAATGTGATGACCTTGATGTATATGTATGAAACATCAGACCCATACAATCACATCAATCACCATTGATGTTGTCAGACTTTCTAGTTGATGCTCATCAATTAATATTGCCTTCCTTACATTCTCCACCATAAAGAACTTCTCAAGGACCAAATATACCCAATTAGCTTCTGCAACACTCCATTAAAACTCCCAGTACTTAATCTCTTTAGAGCCTCTGAACCAAATTCAGGATCAACGAACCCTAATCCCCTGATCTTCGACATCATGAACTCAATATAATCACCCCCAAATGCATCAATGATAAGATTTCCTCCAAGTTAGTCTCCACCTCTCTTGGATCCGGCCATTAGGGAACCCCAACGGACAACAAATTCTTGATGCGGTGATAGAGTCATAGTCCTCGACATCGAGTGATCGCTGAGTTGCGTCGAGGGACTGCGAACAGTGAAGTGCATTATCGATGTGAGAGAGGACGAGATGCATCGAGATTGGGTGAGGTCGAGTTGGCGAACACGAGATAAAACTTAATGGGTGAGGGAGGCGGTGGAGGAGAGGGAGGCAGTGGAGGAGAGGGAGGAGAGGATGATGGACGAATCAGAGCGGGCGAGGGAGAGAGAAGGGAGGAGGAGCGGTGAAGTGCGAGGAGGTTGCGATCAAGATCGAGGAGGTAGGAGAGGAGGGAGTCGAGGCGAACGTCGAGAGAACGCTGGTTGGCGATGCATTCGTGAAGGAGTCGGGTCATCGTGCCGACGTCAGTGAGGGATTGGATTTGGGTGTTTGGGCAACATAAGAGAGAAGAGAGAGTGAGAGAGTGAGCATGACAGTTTGGGCGAGAAGAGGGTATTTTCGGAAGATCTGTACAAATACAAATCATACATGTATAAAAAATGAGTTTTTAGGGCTGGGCCACACTTTTTTGAGTTTTTTTGGGACTAAACTGCATGAGAAAAACTTGATGGGGCAGGGCCACATCAGGTTCTTTTTTTAGGGGCCTTGACACATTTTCCCCAAACATATTATATCTTTAATTACTTTTGAACAACAACATACCACTGCAAATATTTCTAATGCTATATTAGATACTTATCAAAATTATGAAATTAAAAATTAAATATTTTTTTATATCTTTTGATAATGCTAGTGAAAATATTGCCCCTATTGAATATTTAATCGAGGTTTTAAATCTAGTTTTATATGGTAAACTTTTTCATGTACGGCGTCTTTGTCATATAATCAGCTTTTATGTGCAAGATGGGCTGAAAATAGTAGAAAAATATGTTGGTAAATTACATAGAATATTACATTTATGACGGGTAGTTCATCAAGATAAAGAAACTTTAAGAATTTTACTAAACAATTTGGTTTAGCAAAAAGGCTTCTTCAACTAGATATGTCTACACGTTGGAATTGTAGTTATTACATGATTTATAAAAAAGTAATTCAATATTTTTAATTGGAAAATACTTCTCGTATGTACATCAATGAGGAGGAGTGGACTGTTTATGCATTTTTTGTGAATTTTTGAAAAAAATGAGGTTGCAACAAAAGGATTATTTGGAGTTTACTATCCTACAGTTAATTTATTTTTTAATCATCTTATTACAATTTCTAATTCGTTTGCTGTATATAGACATCATCCTGAGCTTTTTGATGCTGTTTCTCAAATAAATCTAAAATTCAAGAAATATTTTGAAGAGATGCCTAACTTATTTTATCTATTTGCAATGATAGATCCTAGAGTTAAAGTTAATTACTAATCTAAAGTATTTGATGACCATTTTTTCAAATAATACGCAATACGATCATGATGTTGATGCAAAATTCTTTCAGATTAACAAGGTGTTAGAGACAATGTATTTATTATATATATGTGGAAGAAAGGAATATCTTTCTTCGAAGAATAGTTTGAAGAAGATAATCCCGATTAACGAGGAATTAAGTTCAACATTTACACAACACGATAGATGAGGAAGACGCAAAATTATTGAAGATATCTAGTCTATCAGAATTATTTTTAGAAAATATTTCAAAACTATCTATAATAAAATTTCTTTTTTTTGCTCCATTAATGTATTTCAAATGATTATGTAAACCTGCTATTATTTTATGAAATGAAAAATTTCCTTCCATTTATTCCTCCTCATCTCCTGTAATTGGTACGCTTGTATTTTATTATTATAAAGTATAAATTAATATTATCATAAAAAAAATAATTGTTTGGGAAAAAAATTGAAGAACAAAAAAAAAGGAAAGTAAAAAATGTAAAAAAGGACAAAAAGTTCCTAAAATTCATTTGGTCTCATCTTCGTCGCATCACGAGTTGGGTTTAAAGCCCAACTCGTAACCAAGTAATTCAACTCGCCTCGTACGAATTCAGAACGAGACAAATCTGATTCGTCTCCGTCTGGTTTTGGATCTCGAGCTTAAATCAGGAGGGAGTATAATTTATACGGACGTGATAGATATTAGATATTAGATTTTTTTCCGGCGAAATACAGATCAGGGTACATAAGTGCAAAATGGGAGAAACTATAGAGTACTTAGCTGCAATTAAGCCTAAATCTTCTCAGCAATAGGCAGGCATCGGGTCCAAAATGCTTCCTACTACAGTCAGCCAAACTTCCATAAGAGGGGGCCCCGCTCCCTCTCCCTCTCCCTCTCGAAGCACTCTCACAGGATTTTAATGGCGGATCCCGGCGATTCCTCACCTCTGATCGCCCCCGTTCCGGTCGCCGAGCCCTGTTCCAGCGAGATCGATCTCGAAGCTGGCCCCAACGACGACCAGTTACAGTGCCGGATCTGCCTTGAAACCGATGGTAATCTCTTGTCCTTATATTTTCCCAAGTTCTAGGGTTTTGCACCCAGTTCTTTGAGAAAAGTGGAAAATTTGGACGGATTCTGTTGTTTATTGGAAACTAGTTAGGAGGTTATGGGGAAATTAGGGATTGGGGGTGCTGTTATCTTGAATTGGACGGTTTTAGAAGTTAGCGCCTTAAAATTTCATTTTTGGACTGTAGAAGAGTTGAACTTCAAATGTCTTTAGTGCGAAACTTGAGATTTTCTAATCAATAAAAACATTATAATTATAACCTAAAGAAGTGTTGCAGTTGTTTTGAAAATAATGAGAAACTGCGGAAGTTTGGTTCCGAATTCTACACAAAATTGGTTTCGTGATGAACACTCTAATGCACACCAAGTAAGATATGGGAGCACAGGAAATTAAATTGCTTTTTTTCTTAGTTACGGTTGTTCTTTAGAGAAGAGCATTAGGTCAAGATGTTCTTGTAAAAATGATGTCTATATTCGCTCTTAATATTTCAGGAAGGGATTTCATAGCTCCATGCAAATGCAAAGGAACCTCCAAGTATGTTCACCGTGAATGCCTTGATCATTGGCGAGCTATAAAGGTAAATGACCAGATGCTTTTCATATAAGTGTGTAAATTCAGGAATCATATGTTGAATTCTCTTCTTGATATCTTCGTAAACTAACAGCTTGACAAAGAAAACTGAAAGAAGTGGTATAGGTTCAGCCTCACTCCTTTTATCTTAAAAATCTTCAAGACAAAATCTGTGAAAATTTTCTGCGGAGGTTTCTTTTTTGTAATTAAGGGCCTCTCATTTTTCATTATAAGGACATAATGACATAACCCTCTCCATTTTGGCGGAAAAACACCAGTAACCCCCTTATGCTTTTTTTAAACCAAATCCACCTCCCATATTATCATATCATTTCGGATGAAAATGCCCATCATAACATTATTTTCCTATGATAAACAAATAAAATTGTTATTAATGCCAATTCATCTTAAACCAATCCATTTCCAAATTCTCATGCTAATCTGATCTAGATGTAAGTGTGCCTCAAAATTTATATGGAGTTGTACCAACTCCTTTATCTCCTTTACTGATATATGTTTCCCTCCATCTTCTAATAGTAAGTTCCTCACTGAACTCGTGCTAGTTCACAGTTATGTCATTTTCCAATTTAGAGATTGTCTCTAACCTTGAGTTAAAAAGTTTGATTATTCTTTCCTCATAAATTTGGACACGATAATGGAAAAACATTAAGGCCCAATTTGGGTCAAAAGGGTTATTATTACGTGATGAAATATCAAAAGGATGACAATGTGGCAAAGAAAATGAAGTGACAGGTGTAAACCCCTTTCTAGAGTATCTGCAGTTCTGCACATTTAGATTGGTTACATGTCACTAAGCCCATATCAATTCAAGGACATAAACATCATTATATGTCCTTAAAAAATTGTTGGGGATGTTGGTGGTGGGGGAGTTTACTAATGATTTGTAAGATTGAGGGGGTTCTATGATTACGGTGTGAAATTGAGAGGGGTCTCGAGAAATCTTTTGAAGAATTGATTGAGAAACTTTGAGCTATCCTCAGATAGTTGTGATCAGAAGTAAGTTTGATGCATGCGGTTGTTCCTGACTTTGCTCTGATCTTCTATTATTGATAGGGCACATAATTAAAGAAGTTTCTGATTGTTGAGTGTCCTTGGGCACATTAGATGTGCTTTCTTCCTATACACGCACGCAGAGATCTTTCATTTATTTTTTTGGGAAAAAAGTAAGAGTGAATGTGCAAACTTATGGCTACTTTGTAATTTCAGATCTCCTCTACAGTAACACTGCAGTTCACATGTATAATATTTATCGCTTGGTTCCATTTCTAGTCACTGTATCTAATTTTTAAAGTGAAGGTTAACAAATGCAAGCCCTTCAATTAAATGGTATCCCTTTGCATGAGCAAGGTTACCAGTTGTCCTTTAATGTTATTAATTTGTAAAAAAATTTAGATATCTAGTCAACTTACTAGTCCACCTTTATGCGGGAAAAACTTTTTGCGGACCCAGTACATAATGAATTGGCGGACCATTTTACCCATTCCTACATCAAGTTAGAGGACTCCCTTTTTTCCGTAAAAAATTAGAAAGAGTGTATGCCCGGTAGATTGAACATTTTCCTTTCTAGCAACATAGGTAAAAGCCTCCGAAGGTGAAATCATCATTAACAGATTAGCAAGAATTTGCTTATCAGTTTGCTTGGAGGGTTTGGTTGTCTCCCTCATCCTTGAAAAGACTACAAGGTAGAGAATGTCTTTGATACATCAGAAGAACAAATAAATTTGCAGTTTGGTTTTGATGTGTCTTATAACCATCCATCATGTGCAAATTCACTTATGGAGAGCGAAGTTTTAATTAGTACTTCGGCTATTTGCAAACATATGGTGTGTTTAAATTTCTCTTACTGATGGTTCAAATTCATAGGGGTCTGATAGCCATACTATCATTTATACAATTATTTCTGGACATGAAAGACTTTATTTCAACTGACTTGTGACTTTTAGGCTATTTACATGAAGTTATGGATTATTTTGTGTTTGGACTCAAAATTGGGGAGCATTCTGTTACTATACCTAGTTGTAAATTGTATGGATCATAAGTAATGGAGCATCAAAAGGAACATTGAGTGGAATAACAGTAAATTAGAACATAATGATAATTTGATTATGATAAAAGACTTCTGGATTCTAGAAGCTACAATGTGCTTAGTTAAGCAAGCCGTGTGGTGTACTTGGTGTGGTCTACTCTACTAGCAATCATTTTGTTTTGAACCCTTAGCACATTTTTAACCATGTTTTGCTCACATGTTGACTAGTGAAGGGTGAAAACAATCTTGTAATACCTTCCACAGATGAGCAAGAATTTAAAGCGACTTCTAAAAAAATCATACCACCACACAAGTCCAGATTCCGGCCCATAAAAGGGCACTTTACCTGCCAGGTGCATGTTAAAGTATATAGTTATAATTATAACACAACTCTCATAGGGTTTTGGTGTAGTGGGAAGGGTCCTTTGACAAGTGTGAATATTTTTGGTTGGGTTTTCATGCTCTGAGTGTGGTAGTCCATGCCAATTAACCTTTTCACTTTTCTGTCATATTTAACTAGTGTCAGGTGCTGTAAGTGTCTTGGGACTCCGAGACATGACCATAGTATCAATGATCACATGAAAACATGTGAAAAATCCGAAACATGTGATAGTCATATTATATATAATTTGTGGCTAACTACAGATATATGCATTTAATTTATGGTAGTACCAACTCTTTCTCCTTAATTTTATCTACATAATCATTAGAAGCCATAGAATATGGCGATTAACCTGATATATTGGCTGATTGCCATGTATTTGCTTGTTTAATCTCCGTTTTGAAGGGTTAGTGAGCTTTATCGGTACTCGGTTAGAACTATTAAATCAGTTGTTTATTTAATTCATTTATTCAAGCTATTCTGTCTCTTTGGTTTATGCTTTCCTTGAACCAAGTATTAGATTGCTTAAATTTAGTTGCTAAAATGTTTAGTATCTTCGACCACAACCCCAACTTGACCAACTCTCACCCTCCCTACCTCCCCCGAAATGCCCTCATCTACCCTCATAGCCAGCCAGCCAGCTAGCCAGCCATGTTCCATGCATCCTTAACTTATACACACCCTAATAAAGATTAAAAAGCCCCCACTTCTAAAGAAAAAAAAATCCCTCCCTCGCTCCCTGGCAGATACATTTGCAGACACTGGGGTTTTGGGCCTTCGCTTGGAATTGTGACTATTTTGCCATAGATATATTCTCGTGCTGTTTATGCCTCTTCTCTTTACGTATATTCCTTTATCGTTCATATGCCTGGTCCTTGTTTTTAATTGTCATCTGTGTATCTCCTATATTATTTCTGCTACAATCTTTGTTACTTTATGTTGTATGCGTTTATCTAGGTTGGCATTGTTGTAATCCTCCTGTCCTCTATTCTCTAGGAAGGATTTGCATTTGCTCATTGCACAACCTGCAAAGCTCCTTACTACTTGAGGGTTCACGTTCATGCTGACAGGAAATGGAGAACATTGAAGTTTCGTTTTTTTGTGACTCGAGATATATTGTTCATCTTCGCGATCGTTCAACTTGTAAGTTTTTTAATAAGGTCTATTGAGTTTACTCTTGAGTGTTGAGTCTGTTCCTTCTGATTTTCCATCATCATGTCTTGCACATGCCCAGGTAATTTCTTCCCTTGCCTATCTGGTGTATTTATTTGATGGCCATCAACAACATGGGCTGCGGCTCGCATGGGGCTTTGACAGTGGAGTTAGTTTCTACTATATCTGTGGTAAACCTCTGAACTAGTAAAATATGTTTATGTATTTTTAAAAAATATGTTTTGTTTACATGCACCACTTTGTGATCATTTTTAGGGGTAACGTGGTTTACTGACATGATATATCATATGTAACTGGCGCCCATGATATTGGGAGAAAGTGCTTTACTTGAATGATTTATCTTTATCTTGCATTACTTAAATGCCTTGCCTTTAAAGCATTGTAGTTGCTCGCTCATAATCATCGACTTAGATTTGTTGTATTTTGCAGCACATAATGTCAGTAACTACTTCCCTTTCATTTATAGAGTTTATTGTCTTCTCTTTTGCATTTTTGCTCGACTAATTTTGGAGGTCCATCATTCTGTTTATTATTTAAGATATATTCTATAATTATTTGGAAATGGCTTCTGATATTTCTCTTTGATTCATTTCTGAGCACTCTTGCATTCTCTTAGAGGTCAATATCTCGCTTGCAAAGGACCACACTCAGACATGCTTTCAGGTGTGATATTCTGTGTTTGCTGCAACAAAAAATTAAATAAGGAATGACTGTAGTCTGCTAACATTTAGTAGCATTGGTGATCTGCTGTATAAAATAATAAATCATGTAGTGGCTATTGCATTTTGAAGCATTATAGAAAAACTTTAGAAGTAGTTCTTACAATGATCATGTGCTAATGATCAAATTAGAGGCTGTTTGGATGCAAAAATGGGGTCGTAGAAATCTGACAAAATCAGATATCTCCGTTTTTTGTTGTTGTTGTTGTTGTTTTTTTGGGGTTTTGTTTGGTGCGAGGGAAAGTTGGATGCAAGGTCCACTTTTCACTCTCTTTAAAATCCTTCTGAGAGGAGAGAAATCCGGACAAAGTATTTTGCTGATTTGGCAGAATATTCAACAACTTCTCCTAACAAACTTTATCTTAAAACAAACAAGATAGTTTGACACAGTAATTTGGTTCCGACAAAAGTATTATTATGAGATCCACTTTTTCCTTTGAATCCTAAGTATCCATAGAAATAAGCAGACCCTCAGACATTAACTAATAGGAGCGATGGAGGAACTTCTCGTAGAATGTTAGATTACTTAAGATTCATAATATCTATAATTGAAAAAAAGGAAAACAGTAAGAATAGGTGCCTATAACTGGAAAGAAATTTAGAAAAGAATATCTTTGGCTACCTTCACTTTTGTAGCAATGAGGAAATTTGTTCTTGAACTTTATCGGTAGGAGTATATTGTGTTTGAATGGTGGCAAACTCATGTAAGGTGACAGAGCTAGGAAGTGTAACTGAAGGGAGTTATAGATGATAGGTTTTCAATATTTTGAGGAGGCAACTGCAAATTACATAATCAGAGTTGAAACACTTGAACTGATGCAGAAGACTAATGTCGGGCATATGCCGAATCACCAATGCCTAAAAGTGGAAGTTGGAGATGTTACAATAGGTATTTGACCATAGAAGCTGGAAAAAATAGGAGCCTTCATAAGCATCTGAGTCAGGATAGCAATTTAGATGTGTTGAAGGAGGCCCATGAAGAAATTTTGGTCTGAAACTACTTAGAAGAAGGATGCAACACAATTTGGAGGTGTCATTGGTTTTTGGTCCTCCTAGCTTTGACTATAAACATGCTTGAAGTACTAAGAGGCACATTCTTGATCCAAGTCCTAGCTCCCATTCGTCCAGGATTGAAGTATAAGCATGTAAATTGAGGGGTCAATTTTCGGTTGACAGCTTGCTACAGCTTAATAATTTCATCGAGCCTCCTAATATGGGTATTGCTATATACTGGGTTGAACTTGTCATAAGGTCACCATGATAGGAAGAGTTATATAATTGTACTGGTTTTATTCACTTCCATAAAGGATGAAGTGAATGACTAAGGTTGTAGGTAACACATGCATTTACTAGAGAAATGTGGATGTGGACTGAATATATTCCCTATAATAACTATTAATTAGTTTAAACTGTTGGCATATGGTTAATCCATAAGATAAATTGCCATAAATTATTCATGGAGAAGCTGAGGAAGTTCAAGGCAAAGTCGAGATAGAGCTAGTGGAGCATATTCAAAGCCTACAAGTTTGATGTTATGGAATAATTTCAAAGTTCAAAGTATGATGCTTGGGAAATATTCAGGAAATTCAGAATCATCTGCAATAAATGCATCTTGCCAGTTAAAGGAAGATGTAGATCCCTACTCTTGTAATGTAGAAGCTAAGGGTGCTCAAGGCAAAGTCGAGATAGCTGAAGAAGTTGGAGCTAGTGGAGCATATTCAATGCAGCCTACAAGTTTGATGTTCTGGAGTAATTTCAAAGTTCAGAAGTATGGTGCTTGGGAAGTATTCAGGAAATTCAGAAGTCATCATGCAATAAATGTATCTTGCCAGTGAAAGGAAGATGTAGACCCCTACTCTTGTAATCTAGAAATCCAAGGTTTCATGAAATATTGAAGGCAAGGTAATGAAGGGCTACTACACAAGAACATTCTACCATAATGTTATTGAGCCCTCTTATACTTGTAGGTTTCAACCATAAAACTTCAGTTTACAGTTAGAAGTTCACATTTAATTGGTACATTTATGCATTTTTTCTGAATAAATTGCAAAATATTCAGATTATTCATGCATAGCCGAGGATAACATAAATCTATTCATTTCTTGCTATGTTCATGAATAATTTGCTAATTGTTTGGAAATGCTACAACATCTGGCAGCATTTCTCTCGTGCAGTTGCCACATTGTTCCATAAGTAATTGATCTTATAGGAGTGGCAAATGAAAGTCTGCAAAGGTTCCATCCTCTTGCATATATGGAAAAGAGTGCTTTAAACCTAAATTAAGCTTGTTAACTTCACTAGGTTCTTCCTTGAATTTGTAACTTGTAAGTTATTCAAAATTTTGAATGTCTTTGCATTCTGTTGACAGGTTCCTTGTGTCTGAAATACATGAAAAAGTCAATGGGTGCAATTAGGCCTTGCTTTTGTTAAAGTTGTTTCTTTATTTGCAAGATTAAAAGATAAATAATCTAGCTTATTATTATTTTCTAAAGTAGAATTGAAGAATTATGATTTGTTTAGCTTTTTAAGAACTTATGAGTTCATATTTTCTTTTTCAGTCTCTTTTAGAGATGAATTATAAGTTTGTAGCCCCTTATTTTTGTACCCTCCTCATATGGGGGTATCTTTTGTTTGTAATTAATACTTAAGAGGCAAGTTTTGTTAGTTTTGCTCTCTGAACTTTCTTTTTCGATAGTTCTTCTATCATGTGGGCTTCTGATCTTCTTTCTGTTGCCATTATGTCTTTGGTTTGCATGCTCGTCTGCTTTGTCACCTTACAGTCCTGTGTGGAGAATCTTCATTTATTTCATGAAAATTTTAAAATCATATGCTTAATGAACAAACTCAGCTTCTTGCTGCGGTAAAGAAAGAATGAATTCTCCTTAAAGAACCACCATCTATCCCCAAACACCATCCCTCACATAAACCATCACAATAGACGGTTGAACAAACTCAGTTCTTGATGCTCTAAGAAAAGAATGAATCTTATTAAAGAAGAGCCAATGAATCTTATGAAAAGAAGAGCCACCATCTGCTCCGGACACTGCTTATTCAATTCATTTGATGGTCCAATAGCATATCAACTCCATCTGGATCACTTACTCCAGTCGAGTAAAAGAACCAATGGTATCATCTCTTCTGCCTAGCATATAGATCTGCCTTCCAATAGTTTAGTAGTCCCTGCACATTCATTATCATGTGGTTTGCGTAAAAAGGGTCTTGGTATATACTTTCATTTGTATCTTAAAGCGTGCATTTGGTCAGTTTCACTTTTGTCTATGCATAATTGCTGTTGGCAACTGTAGGGGCACTTCTGTTCTTTTCCTTGCTTGGGTTATCAGGATGCGTCATTACTTGTTACGATCGACGAGTACGCAGTGACTTGGCTCAGCCGTGTCGAGAATTATGTCTTTGTTGTTGTCAACCAGGGTAAGTTTTTTGCTCGAGACTAGAAATAGTGTGCATGTGAACTCTAAAATCTCACCATTGCAAGACCACTAGAGTTTTTTGGTGCTGTTCAGTACCATCTTATCTACTTTTTTTTTCCAGGATGTGTGCAGATTGTCATCTTCCTGGTACACTTTGTATGTGGACTGATTGCACCACATGCTTTGAAAGCTGTGCAAGCACCGCAGGTGAATGTGGTTGCCTAAGTGGAGCAGGGGAAGCTGGGCTACCATTACTGCTTATTATGGGATTGGTTGTCCTTGGTCTCTTCACCATAATTGGCATATTTTACAGTGTACTTGTGGCCACAATGGTTGGGCAGCGGATCTGGCAGCGACATTATCACATACTTGCTAAACGAATGCTTACAAAAGTGAGTCTCTTTTACCTGAATTGTTTGCTTTCTTTTGGCAATAAACAGTGAACCAACAGGACTATCAATCAATAATATGTATGTCCGAATTTGGTATTAGCTCAAAAGCCTTTGCCGGTAGTCAACATGACCCGTATCATTTGAATTTATTTTGTTGCTTTTGACCTTGAAAGGACCTAGAAATGCATTGAATGCTTAAGGAGGCTATCCAGACAAAATAATGTATATTAGAGTGTATATCTGATATACGAGATTGCATAGGAAAAGGCTCTATGAGGTTAAGTTGAAGTGGCTTGAACAATTCTTAATGGAGCAAGGCACCTTAGAATCTGCACTTGTGACGTGAGGTTCACTTGGGCCCCGTTTGGCAAAGGGTTAATGAAGAGGGGTTAAAGAGAAGGATTAATGTACTTAGCCCATTTGATAATCCGAAGGACTAAATTATTAACCCGTTAAATAAGTTTTATTTTAGCCCTTATGATCAGTTTTAGTGTTTGGGAATAACAATGATTTTGACTATTTTCTTTAATTAGAAGGGTTAACTCTTATTCCATCTAAATAGGAGTATTAGTAAACCCCTCATTTTGAGGGGTTAACTCATTTTAACCCATCTAGAGGGGTTAACTTAACCTTTCTATATTTTTTATGTTTGACAAATTATGGAGGATTAACTCATTTTAATCCTTATATAGATTTGTTGTGTTTGGCAGGTTAAGAAGGGGTTAAGTCTCTTTAACCCCTCACTTAATCCTTTGCCAAACGATACCTTGGTGAATAATCTATTTTGTAAAATTGGAGAGAATCTGAGCACATGATATTTGGATTAACAATCAGATATTAATATTATGTGGGGCCACCAAGTTGTTCTATTGTCTCATCAATATGTTCTAGCTATATGAAACCATTGCTGATGGTTGCAACGAGAATTTGTTTTGTGTATGCACATAGTGGTGGTCTTTGTGTGTGTATTGCATGTGTATGCGCGCGCGTGCACGCGCAATGGTGGGCGGAGGAAATAGGGTCTAGCTATATGAAACCATTGCTGATGGTTGCAACGAGAATTTGTTTTGTGTATGCACATAGTGGTGGTTTTTGTGTGTATTGCATGTGTATGCGCGCGCGTGCACACGTAGTGGTGGGCGGAGGAAATAGGGGAGGTCAGTAAGTAATCAGGAATGTAAAAAGCACTTGCATATTTATTGTCTATTAGAGATGTAAATTATTAACCAATCCTCTCCTAGACTCCTGTTCACCCTACCAAAGGGATAAGGTGAGTTTCTAACATCAATCGACACTCAAAATGTCAGCAGAAGGTTTTTGATTATCTAGGAATGTTATTTGATTGATGTTTTGATGAACCTTTATATTTAAGAGCATAAGCAGGTTTTGTAGATGAGGTCACTAAGTAATCGGGAATATAAAAATTATTTGTGTACATGTTCTCTATTAGAGATGTAAATTATTAACCAAGCCTCTCCTAGATTCCTGCACACTCAAGACTCCTGCACACTAACCAAAGGGGGAAGATGAGTTTCTAATATCAATTGACACTCTTAAAATATTAGCAAAAATTGTTTGATTATCTAGGAATGATATGTGATTGACGTTTTGATGAACCTTTATATTTAAGAGCATAAGCAGATTTTTTGTACATGGCCGTTGTCTCCTTACCTATTGACTTTTGTTGTTTACATAAATTCATCCCCTTATTAATTAAATATTTGAGGAATCTAAAATATATGCCCTTGAACACAAAGATAATATCCATTCTGTAAGTCCATTTATGTAATTTACGCTACTCCTGCAATCTGTCATTGGCTGCCGAGTCTCCATCTTCACTGACGCCCCAAACTGTAAGTTGGCAAACATTTATTTATAACCCTCTATGACCCTTGTGCATTCAAGCATATTCCATTCAAGCAAATATAATAATATTAAAATTACCACTCTAACGTATTGGTCAAGTATAGGTAGTTCTAGATATGTCATCAAACTGATAACTTAAATTTTGTATAAAACCTGGAGTTATTTGATTTACAAATGACAATGCAAGTTCATTGGATAATGTCCAATCTTCTTAAAGCTATCAAACAATTCCCCAGTTTCACCATTTACAATTTTTTCCCTGAATTAAATTGCACCCTAGTTTTCTTCTCTTGAGAAGCACTGTAACTTGATGAACCAGTGGATGATCTGGAGAGAGCTTTCATGGCCTTCTGCAAAGAAATTGGGGAAGGGGAGAGATTGATTGCTAGTTAAAATAAAATTAAAAATGAATGATACAATTTAATAAAAAGAAGGGTAGGTAAAGTAGTAATTATCACAAGAAATTGGGTGAAAATAGTCCTCAATGTTGGCATGTGACAATTACATGGGAATACTCCCTGGAATATTCTCACTTCAAACTAAAAGAAGGTACCAGATCTGGGCATCTTAGGGTATTTTAGCGCTACATTTTACGACTTAAGAGTATTTGCAACAATAGGGTATTGAAGTGCCATTTAGCCATGTGAATTCAGTGAGCGTATATGATGGTCAAAAAGTAAAAAAAAAAAAAATCATCGAGAAGTATATCTGCTAAAATGAAACCACAAGGATACTAGGTTTAATACATTGATACTATTGGGGTCCTATGTGCGATAAGTGCTATCTTTTAGACTACATAATCTCTTTTCTTTATGTTATCAGCAGTGTGACGGAGCCAGATTTTTTTTTTTTTGTGTGTGTGTGGGGGGGTGGTGGGGGTGTGCTTAAGTACAACGATCATACATCAACCAAAATTGATCAAGTATGACAATATTTAATAAAGTTTCAATATGTAACTAGGTGAAAGAAGAATCTAATTAAAAAATTTTACAAAATTATTTTGTTAATGCTTAAATCATTTTAGCATATGCACCCATCGTGACAAATGAATCAACATGCTTCAATTTTCTGAAGTTTCATATTAAAAATGTGACAAATGAAAGAATCCCCAATTCACAATTCCATCACAAATTGTAAAGCCACGTGAAAATATAAACCCATTTCAGAGCTCTAATGTTAAATAAATACATGCATCTCCCTATTTTACTTGTAACACAAAGGAAATTACATGAAAATATGATGTGTAAATGTATAGAGTTTTCCATATTAATCCTTCATATCTTTAAAGTAATTTGAAATTATTCCCTCCAATAGAAGCTTGTCAAAATTGAGGGAATACATCATATTTAATATTTTTGGGCGTGATGCAGTTATACCCATACAAATTCCGAAATAAACTTTGCTGGAGCACGAATTGGAAAAGATTATGTGAGCACGAATTGGAAAAGATTATGTGAAAATAGAGCTAAATTCATTAATTTTGAACTTGATTTTGGTTGATTTTCATATTTATTTTGGTTGATTTGGTAATTCAATAATTACCCTTCCTTCATTAACCACCCACCTGTTGTTAACAATTTCGGTATTAAATGTAACAAGGGGATTTTCGAACTCTTCAAAGATTTTCAAAATATAAATGATTGGGAGGCTACTCTAAATGTGAAAGATTTGGGAACTGCTTTAAGTGTGATAGATCTGAGGGACTAAATGTAAATAATCCTATATTGTGTATATGTATGTCTGTAAAAAGCCGGGTCTGCCCACCCCCCCCTGCGGCTCCATCATTGGTTATATGTGGTATGTTCAATACCTTAACTTACTATGATCTCTGATTCTTTGATCAGGAGTATGTTGTGGAGGATGTGGATGATGAGATGATGGGCGGAAATTGGAGCCCACCCCCCCTTCCTCCGGAGCATGTCCAACAGCTAAAGTCACTTGGACTTTTATAATTCTAATTCTCAAGGGCATCTTACATAGAGCTGAGCACCCATCTTTTGGGTGGAGAATTTGGTTTCTTATTGTGAAGGCAAAGGTGGCTATTTTCTTATAGCTTTTTACTGTATTCTTAAATGCTTTCCAGTCTGTTTATATGTGATCATAATGTACCCGGATTCCTTTATTGTGATACCGATCTCATTGCGATACAATTTTATATTTGGAATAGTGGATATTTAGGAGGTTCGAAATGGCTTGCATGATATTGTGATAATAAACCCCCTAGAAAGGAACGGGAATAGGGATGTCAAGTTGTATTTGGAAAAATGTTCGGCTTGATTGTCATGTGACCGGTTTAGTGCCTTGCTATTTGTTAAGCTTTTTAGCTATTCAAGAGGGGGGGAAGGCTGCAATGTATTTTGTAATAGAATGTCACCAGGTTAGATGAATTTCTATAAGATTGGATGATTTATGCCTGTGCTGTCCAGGTTACTCCTGTGGGACTCCAAACAAATCCGCGAAAGTGACCCCAGCGAATATTTTATACGCAATTTTCATTGCGAAACCGGGAAAGTGATCTGAGAAAATCTTACACGCAATTCTCATTTGTGTAATGTAATATGTAATATTACGCCTTGGAATGGCATCACGCCTTGGAATGGCATCACTCTTCTACAGATCTAAGGGCCAGGCTGGTATTGCGGGAGCTTACAATAAGTTGCTTACTTATAGAAGCAACATATATAAGTTGCTAAAAATAGCCGTTTAGTAATCAAATACAAAAAAATCGCTTAAAAAATAGTTAAAATGTTAGGTAGAACTGTGCTTAATGATCATTGTTATAAGATAAAAGATAAAAGATAAACATAGTTTGTAAACTTAAAAAAAAAGTAAAAGCTACTGTTAAAAGCTATCTCATATTGTTTCTAAAAGTATCCCCTTAAAATCAGAAGTAGTTTTAATAAACATATCAAATCACCAAACAACATTATTTGCTGACAATACCAAATTGGCCCCGAGTCCAGTTCGAAAAATGCTAGTCAAATTCTTTTATTTTTTTCCTGTGGCATCACGTATGGGCAGGACAGGAGAGCGAGGAATGGGAAGAGGAAGAGACGTGTCACTTGGTAAACTGCCTACAGCAACCCTACCTTGCAGCCTACGGCGAACAAGAATCATATATAGAATGAGGGGGAAAAAAAGCAGTCCTCAAAAGAACATATATTGTTTGAGTTGAAAAATTTTACGAACATAGTCTACTACTTTGAACCTCAAACAATAATTCAAAGTGACCAGAAGCAGGAAGAAACTTCCTCTCCGTTTCACTACAAAACTTACACAACTTGTGAAAACTGGAGAAGCAAAATAAAGATTCAAAGACAAGCTCCACAACGATGGAGAAAACAAAACTTCACTTTTATACCATATTATAATCACTACATGTAGCTGTACAGGCCAATATAGCTTTCTTTTCACCCTCTCTATGAATACATCCTGTATAAAATGAACCGGTGGAAAAACACACTTGCTATTTACATTAAACAAGGGAAATAAATAACAAAGCAGTCCTCATTGGAGAAACTGTAGCTAGAGAAGGAAACTACTTTCTTGTAGCATCAACAAACATTGCCCTTGTCCAGTGTTCAACATTTTCTATCTGCGATGGTGGCGGCGGAAGAGTTGGGTGCTCCACCAAATCCCATCCATCTACAAGGTTCTCTGATTTTCTCTGATCAATCATCATCTCAGCAGAGGAAAGAAAGCTAGCCTCTGAGTTCAAGATGGCATTGCGAGCATTCGGCTGATGATTGATTACAGAAAGCAGAAGAGATTAGGCATAAATGTAAAAATGTAATTATCATAGATAAAATGGTTAACTGCGGATAGACCCCTATGGACCGCTGTTTTTAACTTGCTACCCCTCTAGTTTTGTTGTTGTAGATAGACACCCTGAGCGAAATTCTTTTAACCCTCTTTACCATCAGATAAAAAGAAATTTGTGTTTTTGACAATAGACCCCCTGTGGGTAAAAGAGTCAAAAAAAAA
>BQKN01063646.1:5871-80126 GCA_022839385.1 Asparagus kiusianus
TTAATTTTTTTTTTATTTGTTTTTATCAGGTTTTGAGGAAAAATAGTGAGATAAAAAGAGCCCCCCTCCCCCCCATGCCCAATCCGACCCAACCCGAATTGAAAGAACACAAGAGGAGAGAGAGAGTGAACTACAAAAAATCTATCTTCCCCCTTCTCCCTCCAACCAAACAGAAAAGCTAACTAGTTTTGTTCATTCATTCACCTCATTGCAACTCATCTTATCTCACTTTTCCTCCTCAAACCCTGATCAAACCAAGCCTCATGGGGAAGGCCTTGTGGGAAAATATGAATTTGGATTTTCCTCAATCTACATAGCAATAAAGAATTTATGTTCTTAACCTTAACTATTTTTTATTTAATATATATAACTGTTATTTAACGTGCATGAAAATTGAAATACGTGCAACTCAAGAAATAGGATAATGACATTAACCATTTTAGATAAGAATTAGAGAATATTTAATAAATTCTTAAATGTGAAAGTTTTGTGTGTCTTGGAATGGAATTCCATACCTATCTTTTTTGTAGTACACAATATGTGACATTTATTTATATCTATAGAAATATGAACCTTTTGAATCCTTTAGTGGGGCATTGAATAGAATATTGTTGTATTTCTTGTTCTCCGAGTGTGTGGAGAAGTAAGATTAAGATGATGACTGTGGGTAACCTTTCTATTAGTCGTTAGCTAGTACTTGTCAACTTCATTCTAATTAATGTGTCTCAAATGCTAAAATATATAACTATTTAGCTAACATTGTGAAACTCATGCGATTGTGTGCTTCTCACAACGCACTTCATGTAACTGTGTCTTTCAAAGTTAGAAAAGGAAGAAAGAACTGAGTCACTCATTTTTACTGGATTAATTGCTAATTAACCTCATGTACCATGGTTAGTTAGATGTGAGTCCAAAGAGTGACATTGCTTCACGAGTTCAGGCTTCTGCCCATAAAAAAGACGCTTAACCTGCTGCTAAATGTTAGAAAATAAAAATATAACTCTCGTCATAACTTTGAAATTTTGGTGTAACGGCTAAGACTTACATATGCCATGGTTAGTTAGATGTGAGTGAGATGTTATGGTTAGCTGTGGACGTTAAATCTCAACCTCCTTGAATTATTATTAGATGGCTAAGTTCAACGACACCAAATGAAAGGATCACACCATCACGCGACACAACTAATTATCATTATCATATATATTAAACCAATGCATGATAGTGGTTAAGAAAGTTAAATTATGTATTCAATACTGATAGGAACTATTCATTTTGATAAAAGAAGGCTCATTGGAGAAGGAAGGGAAGCACCTTTTTTTGGTTAATGTTTTGTTGAATCTGAGATAAAAGCTTAAAAGGGGGTGAATATAATTGCTATCGTTTTTTGCCAAAAATGCATAGTATGCAGTGGAATATATAAATAAAAGCAATAAACAATATAAAACAATATGATAATAACCAAGAGCAACCACTAAGAACACACACGATTTTATAGTTGTTCGGATAATAATCCACTCTCCCTTCTTGCGAAGGGGTTTTTTCACTATGCAAAGAGTTCTCGTGAATCACCAACCAAATTCAATAGGCTTATAAGACCATATTCTAGAATTTACCCGAAACCAGTCATTTAAATTAACTCCCACAACGAGTAACACCTAGCCCTAACTAGTCTGAACGCTCAATTCAACCGGTTTGAGTATACTGTTAAGAAGTTCAAAGAAAAACCAAACAAAAACAATTAAGCTCAGAATAAAAGAATGATCTTATAGTCTTTTTGATAAAATAAACCACTTCTCGAAGGATGTAAGTGAAGCTCGTTAAAGAGCGGCAAAGAAGATCAATCTAAGGGAAGTTCCCCTTTTTGAAACGATCCGAAATGTTGTGCGCAATGAGTGAGAGTTTGATAAGGCTCCAGGGAGTCAAAACTATCAACTTCATCTCTCAAATATCACTAGAACACCTCTCTCTCTCTCTCTCTCTCTCTCTCTCTCTCTCTCTCTCTCTATCTCACACACACACATACACACACACAATTATATATCTCTCCAATATGTTAGGAAAGAGATATCATAAACATGATAGAGGTTGGACATATTGTAAATGACGAACGACTGAGATTAAATCTGAAAATCTATAATTTTTCATTGTTACCATCGATGGTGCCTCTCGACCATCAATGGTGTCGAGAGAACACTAATAGTTGAGAAGCCCATTGATGATATGAATGTCTCCAGACTTAAAATCATCAATGATATACCTTGACCATCAATGATCACTTCTTATCATCAATGGTCAAGACCAACCATCGATGATAGAAGTGCTGAAATCAGGTCTTGAGCTGATTTTTGTATCGTTTCACCTCGTACACTTCTCATACATGTATTTACTTATGCTATAGCATCTCAAATAAATATTAGTAACAAATGAGAGTTGTTGGATAGCTGTTTCCTAATATGTTTCCTAATTTATTTTGGTAACATGATTCAAAATCTGTTTTGGTAACATGTTATTAGGATTCCTAATCTGTTTTATTTTTTGTTTTAGAATTCCTAGTATGTTTATGATTTTAGGATTTTTATATATATGGAACAATTGGAAGAGAGAATTGAGAAGAAAATTGGGGATATTTGGAGCACAGAAAAGAGGTATTTTCTGAGCTATTGGTTAGAGTTTTGTTTGGAGAGAATTAGAGATTTGTTGGTGAGGTTAATTGGTGAGTTTGAGTGACTTGTAATCTCAGTTTATACTCTTCTTCTCTATTAGTGAAAAATCATATCCCCTTCTTACCCCGTAGACGTAGGCAATTTGCCGAACCATGTTAAAATTGGTTGTTTGTGTTTGTAGCATTGATTTGGTTCATTTGGCCTTCCCTCGACGTTTGTTTGATTTGATTTCTCGTAGCATGTTGGTTTGGTTGTTTGGCTTCCGCAACGCACAATAAGTGGTATCAAAGATCGGGCTATGCTTGGCTATTTGGAGGAGTAGGTCGTTTTGGAGGCTCGCCTAGGGCTTCGTTTGGTGATAAAGGTGGGATCTTTTTGGTAAAGACTTTATCTTTTTTAGTTTTAGATCTATTCTTCATTTCTTTCGTATTTGTTTTTGTGCTTTGAGAAAGATGGTCGGGAAAGAAGGGGTTGTGGAGGGTACTTCTAGCGTGAAGACCGTCTAAAGTTTGAATATCCACTCTATGAAGATAGATGTGGAGAAGTTTAATGGCACAAATAATTTTGGTCTTTGGAGATGTGAAGTCTTGGATGCGCTCAATGCGTAAAATTTAGAAGATACTTTGGAGTTGGATGGAAAACCGGACGACATTGAGAAGAAGGTTTGGAAAAAAATGAATAGAACGTCGTGTGGTGTGATTAGATCTTGTTTGACTCAAGATTTAAAATATGATGTGATCAATGAGACTTCGACTAAGAAGATTTAGGAGATACTAGAGGGCAAGTATTTGACCAAGAGTGTAAAGAATCGCTTGTATTTAAAGAGGATGCTTTATCGCTTCCAATTGAAGAAGAAGACCCCCATTGGTGATCACATGAATCACTACACGAAGTTTCTTGCAGATTTGGCGAATGTAGATGTGATGATTGAAGATGAGGACAATGCGTTATTGTTGTTGAGTTCCTTGCCTGACGAGGAATATGAGACCTTCGTTCTTACTCTTATTAATGGGAATGCATCTCTTTCTTATAGTGAGGTCACCGTTGCACTTGTGAATTATCAGCTTCGAAAGAAGGATAATGAGACTTCAGTTGAGCCTGTAGCGGGGGTATTGGTCGAAAGAGCAAAGAGTCCAAATAGTGGTAGGAGGTCACAGTCTAGAAGGACACATCTTAGAGTTCGTAAGAATCAGTGTGCCTTTTGTAAAGAGGATGAACATTGGAAAGATGAATGCCCAAAGTTGGTTGATCGAGCCGGGAAGAATAAGGGAAAAGCTATTTAAGCTTCAGAGATGAATGTTGTCAAGGTTAGTGGTAATAATTCAGATTCGGATTCTTCGGGCTACTCGTTATTGTTAGACCCTAAAGGGTGGTGATTACGGTCTTATGCTAATCTAATTCTGATTTTATACCATTTAAATTATATTGATTAACTTGTTCTTGCAAGATAGATATACAAGAGTTATAGGCAAGAATAAGCAATATGAAAAAAGGAAAATATCCTTGCAATGAGATATACTATGAGATATATGCAATGATATACAATTAACACAAGGGTAAACAATCTAAACTAGATAGCGGGTAATATGATTAACAAGCAATATACAAAGGCCGTATAAGATATGAACATAAAAATAAGTGTGCCAATGCAATCACAAACAAACGATATGTTCACGGAGTTCGGTCCCCACGACCTACGTCTTCGCTCCTCACATCGAGGAGATCTCCACTATCATAACCAGGTTTTCTATACTCATCTGAATAACGTTTACACCTCACGATCATAACTGGGTTTTCTACACTCACCCGAATAACGTTTGCACCTCACAATATCGGTTTTCAACGGTCACCGATCAACGTTCACAATCTTACAATGTAACAAATGATTTGTTCTCTATAATGAATAAGAACTCAATTAAGCTCACACTCTATATCACAAACCCACAACCCAAATATACTATGAATGTAAATACAATAAGCTCAATAGGTTGTGTGTGAACAAAGAGATATAAATCAAAACTAAACTCAATATAGTTCTAGCTTAATAGCAATGATAATCAAATATATAAAGGGCTAGAAATAGAGTTTATAAAACTTCTCAATAGATCAAGAGGTCGAGGGAGAATAGTTGGATGCTCAAACATCAATAGATGATTTCCTCAAGCTCTTGTGGAATTGATTTTACAAAGTCAAACTCTCAATTGCTTAAAAGCTTCTTAAACAAACTTTAAACAAAACTTAAACCCTTGACAAAACTCTTTTAAACTTGTTTTAAAACACTCTCATTGTTGGTGAGAGAGTTGAATGAAATGGAGTATTTATACCCACTCAAAACTTTAGCCAAAAACCCACTGAAATGACAAAAACGCCTTCAGAAAAACAGCTCAGAAACTAGCCGTTGGAGCCAACGGTATCTTCGACGGTCAGCTGCAGAATTCGCGCGGTCGACCAGAAGCAGCAGAAAAATAGAGGAACGACTCTAGACTTCATCTGATCAACTACATTGTAGCACGGTCGACCACACTGAAGCACGGTCGACTGTAGCGGTCGACCGTGAAAACTGAAAGTTTTTGAAATCTGGAAATCTGCGTATCTGGATTTGTAAAATCAATTAAAAATAGTAAATCAATTCTAAAAATCATAAAATTTTGAGAAAAGGTTTTATACATGTAGGTAAATATGTTAGAGAAAAAATTTCTGAAATATAATTTGTGAGTTGAGAGAAATAAATGTTTGAACACAGATATACAGTTTCTGAAAAAGCTGCTGAAAACTCAGTTTTGTAAATTCAATTGAAAATAACAAAACAACTCCAAAATTAGTAAAACTTGAGAAAATGTTTGTATATATGAATATAAATATGTAAACGAAGAAATTTTTCAAATTGCATTTCTCAATTGTGAATACTCATCTGTTTTGCAAAAACATGCACGAACATGTGCACGAACATGAACTTATTTAAAACTTGATTTTGTAAATTCAATTAAATATAAAAAATTAATTCCAAAATTGATAAAACTTTGGAAAACATTTATAAATATAAAATTAAACATGTTAGAAAAAGAATTTCTTAAATTGAATTTTTTATTTGTAAAAACTCATGTATTTTGCAAAACTTGTAAATACATGTGTACATAAACTTCTTGATTTTTAACTATTGAGATAAACAATGTTTTGAAACCTTATAAAATGATTTTATAGACTTAATAAAATATGTATATAATGATTGTTAAGTTCAAAAACTAATAACTCAATATTTTGTGAAAATTACTCAAAATCAAGAATTGTGTGTATGTGTGATATAGAGCTTAGAGTATCTAACACACATAATATAAACTCCTAAACTAAATTATCCAAGCTTGATCTTAATCTTCAATATGCTCTTCTTGGTAAACTTGCGGATGAAGTTTGAACTTGAATCTTTAACTTTGATTTGCATAGCTTTACTTTACTATTCCGCCAACCTCCATTGAATATAATCGTGAATGCTTGATTCCATCCATCCTCCAACATATTATTTGTCTATAATAAATAGGAAAACACAAACACTAGACAAATAATATTAGTAGTAAATTATCTGTTAAACATCATCAAAACAAGAAGGTCAACAATCTTCTCCTTTTTGATGATGACAAACAATTTACAAAAAGGATATATGCATGAAAGGAAATGAATATATAAATTATAATTATCATGCATATAAATAAGAAAGAATATACTCATAATATTTCTCTCCCTTTGACAATATCAAAAAGGGGAAACACAAAAGAATGAAAAGAGTGAAAGCCCCCCCTACAAATAAGCATGAGTGAGTATAAAACAAATATAGGGAATGACTCCCCTTATTAAAATGCCTTATGGAATATATACAATAAAGATAAAGGTAAATATATGTGAGCAAACATAGATGAAAATATGCTAAACACTACTCACATACAAAAAAACAATGAGGACACATAATGATATGTCATAAAAAAGTATGTCTCAAAACACAAGCCTAAAAACCATGTATAAAAATAGATTTATGAGATCAAAAGAAAGAAGAATATGAGAATCATGCAAAAAGTTTTCAAATGAAAACAAATCACTCAAGTGAAATCATAAATCAAATAAATTCCATAAAAGTAAACCATACAAAGCAAGAGAGACAAATATATTAAGCTCTTAAGCTTGTTTCAACCCATATAAAGACTATTAGTACCCGGTAAACAAGATTTGGGAATAAACACCCAATAAACCCGGGAGGGGGGGAGGGTTATATAAACCTCTCATCAAAATCGTAACTAATAATCATGGAAACAATAGAATTGATCAGTTTCATATTCAAAAATTTCAAAGCATAATTTTAAAACCAAGAAAAAAAAAATAAAAAACACGAAAATTCTTGGTTTAAAATCAAATTTGTTTTGGTACCCAAGTATTCTTGGTGCCAAAAGATTTAGGGACATAACCCCTATCATTTAAGCTTAAAGCCCTTGGGTTATAAAACCATTTGGGCGCATGTAGTGCACGAACACGGTCAAAACAAAAATTATGTAAATAACATTTCCGATTGTAATAAGTGCAATGAAAGAGGCCCATTTGATTTTGTTGACTAAGTGGCGGTGCACGGGAATCATTTGCAAATATTGATGGTCTTTTAAATTCCTTTTGCAAATGAGAAACATTATCAAACAAAGTGGTCTTTTTGGAACATTTTGCAAAATAGGAGCTTTTTACATATCAAGACAAAATTTAGCAAGATGTCCAAACCTACCACAAACATCATATTTAAAAACACGTGGTCTACTAGAAATATTTGGCAAACTAGAATTCTTTTTCAAATCAAAGCAAAACTTTGCCAAATGGCCAAAATGACCACAATAATCATATTTAAACACATGAACATGCTTATGATGAACATGATGAGTATGTGCATGTGTATGTGATAAAGAAGCCTTATGAGATGCATAAGAAGCATTGATATTAGTATTTTTAAATTTTTATGCATCATAGCAAAATTTAGCAATGTGGCCTTTACGACCGCAAATTGAGTATTTGTAAATTTTGCTATAAATATGTGCATAGTGAGTGCTGGATTTGAAAGAATTAACACGAGACTTCGCACATAAGTCCATAAGTTTCTTATTATTAACAATGCATGTTTTAAGAGTTGAATCTAAAGATGAAATGTGATTTTTAACAATATTCAACTCATCATTTGGCACATATGTATTTTTATTAAAAGTAGAACATACATAGTCCTCTATAAAAGAAGCAGTATCATTTTTTATGTTCTTTACTTCTAACATGGTATTATCTCTTTCACGAGTTAAGCTAGAAATGGATGAGATTAATTTTTCATTTTCCAAATTTAATAAGTCATTGTTTTCTTTAAACAAGGTATTTTCTTTAGCAATGACATCAAATTTGGAACCTAGCAACTCATGATCGGATTCTAAATTAACATGCTTGCTTTTTAAATCAATAAAATTTTTATGCAATTCGTTATAGACATGTAATAATTTTTTACTAGCACAAGCAAGTTCATCACTAGATAAATCATTATCGGGTTCGAACTCGCAAACCTCACTAGAGCTATTGCCCAGTGCTCGTGTGCATGATGCTCCTTTTGAACTTGAAGCGGAATCCTCCAAAGCTTATCGGATCGCCTCCAAGTCCCCTTGATGTGCTTCAATAAGTTTTCATAAGGTGTAAGCACTATCAAAATAAATAAACTTGTTAGACATAGATGAATCAAAATCATTTAGCAAAAAATCTAAGAAAATCTTGTTCATTGTAAACATTTGATGATCATTTTTATTCCACTTGGATTTCTCCGTGGTGGATACAATATAAGCATCATCTATAATTTTTCATAAATCAAAATATTTAGATCTAACAAATAGCTTAAATCTAACAGACCATTGAGCATAGGGGAAGTTATCTAATTTTGGATCAACATTGATGACATAACCTAAACTGTGCATCGTGCATATCCATAATATATGTATATATGTGCAAACAAGATAACAAAGGGAATCTAAACAAGATTAGCACAAAAAGATAAGTTGGATCTTTAACTCAAGGTGATTAGACCTTAAATAGAAGAGAACCAAGCTCTGATACCAATTGTTAGACCCTAGAGGGGGGTGATTAGGATCTTATGCTAATCTAATTCTGATTTTATGCTAATTAAATTATATTGATTAACTTGTTCTTGCAAGATAGATATACAAGAGTTATAGGCAAGAATAAGCAATATGAACAAAAGGAAATATCCTAGCAATGAGATATACAATGAGATATATGCAAGGATATACAATTAATACAAGGGTAAACAATCTAAACTAGATATTGAGCAATATTATCAACAAGCAATATACAAAGGCCGTATAAGATATGAATATAAAAATAAGTGTGCCAATGCAATCACAAACAAACAATATGTTCACGGAGTTCGGTCCCCACGACCTACGTCTCCGCTCCTCACCTCGAGGAGATATCCACTATCATAACCGGGTTTTTTACACTCACCCGAATAACGTTTACACCTTACTATCACTACCGGGTTTTCTACGCTCACCCGAATAACGTTTACACCTCACAATATCGGTTTTCAACGGTCACCGATCAACGTTCACAATCTCACAATGTAACAAATGACTTGTTCTCTATAATAAATGAGAACTCAATTAAGATCACACTCTATGTCACAAACTCACAACCCAAATATACTATGAATGTAAATACAATAAGCTCAATAGATTGTGTGTGAACAAAGAGATATAAATCAAAACTAAACTCAATATAGTTCTAGCTTAATAGCAATGATAATCAAATATATAAAGAGATAGAAATAGAGTTTAGAAAACTTCTCAATAGATCAAGAGGTCGATGGAGAATAGTTGGATGCTTAAACATCAATAGATGAATTCCTCAAGCTCTTGTGGAATTGATTTCACAAAGTCAAACTCTCAATTGCTTAAAAGCTTCTTAAACAAACTTTAAATAAAACTTAAACCCTTGACAAAACTCTTTTAAACTTGTTTTAAAATACTCTCATTATTCGTGGGAGAGTTGAATACAATGGGGGTATTTATATCCACTAAAAACTTCAGCCAAAACTCCACTGAAATGACAACAAAGCCCCCAGAAAAATAGCTCAGAAACTAGCCGTTGGAAGCCAACGATAACTTCGGCGGTCGACTGCAAAATTCGCACGGACGACCGCAAGCAGTAGAAAATTAGAGAAACGGCTCTGGACTTCATCCGGTCAACTACACTGTAGCACGGCCAACCACACTGTAGCGCGGTCGACTGTAGCGGTCGACTTTGAAAACTGACAGTTTCTGAAATCTGGTAATCTGCGTATCTGGATTTGTAAAATCCATTAAAAATAGTAAATCAATTCCAAAAATTATAAAATTTTGAGGGAAGGTTTTAGACATGTATATAAACATGTTAGAGAAAGAATTTATGAAATATATTTTCCCAGTTGAAAGAAATAAATTTTTGAACATAGATATATAGTTTCTAAAAAAGCTGCTGAAAACTCGGTTTTGTAAATTCAATTAAAAATAACAAAACAACTCCAAAATTTGTAAAACTTAGGGAAATATTTTTATATATGAAGATAAACATGTAAAAAAAGAAAATTTTCAAATTTTGTTTCTCAATTGTAAAAACTCATCTGTTTTGCAAAAACATGCACGAACATGTGCACAAACATGAACTTATTTAAAACTTGATTTTGTAAATTCAATTAAACATAAAAAATTAATTCCAAAATTGATAAAACTTTGGGAAACATTTATAAACATGAAATTGAACATGTTAGAAAAATAATTTCTCAAATTGAATTTCCCATTTGTGAAAACTCATGTATTTTGCAAAACTTATAAATACATGTGTACATAAACTTCTTGATTTTTAACTATTGAGATAAACAATATTTTGAAACCTTATAAAATGATTTTATAGACTTAATAGAATATGTATATAATAGTTGTTAAGTCCAAAAACTAATAACTCAATATTTTATCAAAATTACTCAAAATCAAGAATTGTATGTATGTGTGATGTAGAGCTTAGAGTATCTAACACACATAATATAAACTCCTAAACTAAATTACCCAAGCTTGATCTTGATCTTCAATATGCTCTTCTTGGTAAACTTATGGATGAAGCTTGAACTTGAATCTTAACTTTGATTTGCATAGCTTCACTCCACTATTCCGCCAACCTCCATTGGATATAATCGTGAATGCTTGATTCCATTCATCCTCTAACATATTGTTTGTCTATAATAAATAGGAAAAATACAAATACTAGACAAATAATATTAGTAGTAAATTGTTTGTTAAATATCATCAAAACAAGAAGGTCAACAGTTATCTGCACTACCGTCAGTTTGTGTTGCTGACTCTACAGAGTGGATGTTAGATTCATGTGCTTCTTACCATATTTACCCTAGGAGGGATTGGTTCTCCAGCTTTTAGGAGTTGGAAAGAGGGGAGGTCTTGTTTATGGGTAATAATCATGAATGTCCTATTGGTGGTATCAGTACTGTTCAGATTAGGATGAGTGACGGAGTGGTTCGGGAGTTGGTTGGAGCGAGGTTCGTTCCTTAATTGAAGAAAAATATTATTTCACTTGGAGTTTTGGAGGGTAGCAGGCTATAGGGTGACCTTGGTCGATTCACGTTTGAAGGTCACATTAAGGGTCCATGATTGTGATGAAGGGTGTCAGGAGGAATAATTTGTATTATTTGATTGGGAGCACGGTGTTTGATAGAGAGCTGACGACTTCTTTGGATTTGGCTTGACTGCGGCATTTGTTAAGGTTGAGTTATTTGACTGGTTATGCCGTGGATGGTTTGTTGAGGAGTGTTTTGACCTGTAGATTGAAGTCCTTTGAGCATATTGGTATGAGCAAGAAGACCGAGGTGGAGTTTGACACTTCTATCCATCGATCGAGGGGTCTTTTAGGTGGTGTTCAGTCAGGCATTTGGGGGCCTTCCAAGAAGGCATCATTGGGAGATAATCGGTATTTAATTTTTGCAGTTGGGGATTATTCTAGGCATTTGTGGGTTGCAACCAGGTCCCGTTGGTGTGAAGTCCTAGAAGTCAACAACAATTGGAAGAAGTGTATTGGTAGAAAGGTAACCCGTCGTTCTAGCTTTAGTAGGGGTTCTTTCTTGCATTTGTGCCGAGCTCATGGTAGTTTGAGATACTCCATTGATGTGGAGACATTGGGGTGACGAGATGAGATGACAGTTTTGATGGATCGTTCCTTACTGGAGGGGGATCAACGTTGGTTATCGAGCATTGGTTTTGGTTTTGGAGCTTCGACATATTTGGGTCATCTTGGTCATAGGTTGCCGACTACTGCGTGTGGAGATTTTAGATCTGTGGAGCTGCTTTAGATTTTGGGTTACGTCGGATATTTGGTTGCCCATCATTTGGTCACATCGAGGATGTGAGATTTGATCCGATTGTATGTTTGGGATTCAGATGTTCGTTTGATCATCAGTTAGGAGCTTCTGATTTTGTTCTGAGAAAGTATGTCACATTTGACTCTCAGCAGGTGGAGAGTGTTGATCAGATCATTGGGATATCATAGCGGATGGAGGGCGATGCTACTTCACATTGGGTGAAGATTACTCCATATACTCCAGATCATACTACCTCGTTTGGGATTTTAGCTGAGGTGACACAGTTTGGAGATCATTTGGATTTTGATGCAGATGATGAGTTGGTTTTGGATTCGAGTGCAGCTAGTGGACATGGTTTGGATATGGCCATTGGTTCACCTCAGGTGGAGGTGTTTGATTTGTTTCAGTTTGGGGTCATTGGGAGCGTTATCAGTTGTAGATCTGTTGGTGATATTGGTGAAGAGTTATAAATTTTCTATTTGATTGAGGGTCTTTGGAGGCCGTTTTGGTGAACTACGTGAAGGCTTGATTCCTTGGGTAAGAGGATACGTAGGCAGTCATTTATGATGCAGCCAGTTTGGTGAGTTGATACCGACATTTGGAGTTTGTTCGCATTCTCGTTTGGGTTCTCGACTTGTTATGGATTGAGTCCGTTGTCGTGGATTTGTTCCACTTCGTACTGGACGTAACAAGTGAGATGTTTGGTTGGTATTGGTGTCGGCTTAGTTTTAGAAAAACTTCGTCGATGTGGAGAATTGTTGGATAGTTGTTTTCTAATATGTTTCCTAATTTGTTTTGGTAACATGATTCCAAATCTGTTTTGGTAACATGTTATTAGGATTCCTAATCTGTTTTTTTTAGAATTCCTAGTATGTTTATGAATTTAGGATTTCTATATATATGGAACAATTAGAGAGAGAATTGAGAAAAAAATTGGGGATATTTGGAGCACAGAAAATATGTATTTTCTGAGCTATTGGTTAGGGTTTTGTTTGGAGAGAATTAGAGATTTGTTAGTGAGATTAATTGGTGAGTTTGAGTGATTTGTAATCTCAGTTTGTACTCTTATTCTCTATTAGTGAAAAACCCTATTCCCTTCTTGCCCCGTGGACGTAGGCAACTTGCCGAACCACGTTAAAATTGGTTGTTTGTGTTTGTGGCATTGATTTGGTTCGTTTGACCTTCTCTCGACGTTTTCGTTTGACTAGTATAGTGCACGTGCGTTGCACGTTGTTGGATTAATTTTATGCTTATCTTTTTTTATAATAAGTTTGGTGATAGGTGTAATTTGAGGATTTTTTGCTATCTTTTTATCATTAAAATCCTAGAGTAAATATAATCTTTTATGAGGTTTATTTGTGACTTTTCAAGGTTCTTTCTGCAAATTTTATAGCATATCTATAAAATTATAAAGTTTTAGGGCAGTTTTGCAAATTTAAGGATTTACTCCATAATTTTTTCTAAAATTTTAGTTTTATGAAACCAGAGCTTTCCAATAAAACTTATGGAATACCTGAAGGACATCATTCAATTTGTGAACCTAAAAAGCATAATTCTATTTGTTTTATACTTTAACATAATGTCTGATGTTTATAATTTAGCACAAGTTGGGGTTTTTAATTCAAAAATTTGTAATATAGTTATACCATTAGGCATGATAAATAACATACTGACTATAAAATAATAATTTAAATATTTTGTATACATATTAAAATTTTAAGTTCTATGACAACTAAGAACATGCTATATCAGAGCTAAAAAAATAACCAAAATCTATATAGTCATCTGAAAAGACTTAATCAGAGCTTCTTCAATTGTTAAGAACAAACATCATCAAAAAAAAGTTATGGGGTCTCACAGTAATGTGTGATATTATTTTGCTCTAACAATATTTTTAAGTTGAACCTATAAATTTCAATCAGGCAAAACTTTTTGTGAGGGGTGGATTTTGCAACTCAGTACATGATTTTTTAAGGAACCATCATGATGAGTATGACCAAAGTATATCCTCAGTTTATAGTTAATTTCCATAATAGCAGATTGAATTTTATTTGATATTAAAATTTTTAATCTTTTTTCTTCGTTACGCTGAAAAATATGGGTTGCTATGTGCATATTATGCTGGTGCTAAAGATCTTTGCATATACATAGTAAGAGCATAACCTAAAAATCTCAAATTCATTTATATGAATACGGGAAACTACTCTTTATTTCTTCTTCAATTATTCATCTTACTTGATCAGTTGGAAGTAAAGTAATTTGATGTGTCATATCCAGAATTTAGTCTTAAGACCTTGAGCTCTAAATAATACACACATGTCACGAAGCATTACTCTGTATTTAGCTTATTTCGAAATCTTACTTTATTAATGTTAATAATAAAGTAGGAAATTGTACTTAAAAGAGAATTCATAGAAAATTTTAAACAAATTAGTTGTAATTTATAGTGGCTAGTATAAAGATAAACAGTTGAAACATTCTCTATGACTATGGTAGTGATCATTAGTGAGAATTAAGAAAGAGAGAGTAGGAGATTAATTTCTTATTGGGAGGTTATAAAAATTAAGTATATTTAGTTTCTGCTGAAATTAAAGGATAGTGTTTGTGTGTGTGTAGGGGGGGGGGTAAATTATTGTTAGTGATGGAGATTAATGGATGAAATTAAAGATTAAGAGAGGTTATGAGTGAGAGATTAAATAAAAAATTTATAGGTAATTAATGGAGAGGTTATGAATATGAGGAGGTTATAAGTGAGACATTATTATTATTATTATTATTATTATTATTATTATTATTATTATTATTATTTCCAACTCTTTTTACCCATTTGCATCATCTTAAGTTTTGATAGCACATTACAACTATAACTTTAAAATAAATTATGTATTTTATTACTTTAAATAAAATATTTTAAGTAAAACATATATTGTTAAATCATGAATTTCATACTTGATTGGGTTTTATGGTTCTCAAAACAAAAATTAAATACAAACTTCAAAAATCTTGATTCCGCAATGTGAGGATTTTAAGAAATAGCTATCAAAACAATGTCAACCAATCTTGATGATCTATAAAATATGCATTAGGAATTAGTCTACTTCTTATTATTTATGATCTATAAAATATGCATTAGGAATTAGTCTACTTCTTATTATTTTATGTGTGTGTGTGTGTGTGTGTGTGTGTGTGTGTGTATGTGTGGAGGTTTGACAATGGTTGTTCTTAACAATTAAAGAAGCTCTATTTAAGTCTTTTCAGATTGTTTTTTTAGCCCTGTTAGAGTATATTGTTATTTGTTATAAAAGCTTTATTGAGTCCATTGAAGGAATCTGTATATAACAATCTATATTAATCTGAATTTGATTAGTGGTTATGGATCATGCTAAAAAAATATAGGTATGTAAACATCTGAATTTGTTAGATGCTTGAAAGTTTCTCTGCTTGGTGCAGAAATGTTACCTTGTAAACAAATAAGAAAAATCCAGCCTACAGGGATTGACCAATGAAGACATAAATTATAATAAGCCAAATCAATCCAAGAGAAATTCTAATGGTAAAAAATCAGTTGAAACCTTCTCTATGATTATGGTAGTGATCATTAGTGAGAATTAAGAAAGAAAGTAGGGGATTAATTTGTTATTGGGAGGTTATAAAAGACAGAGAAAGAATCTTTCACTATAAATCATGCTAATCACATCATGTTATAATAAGATATAGTAAGTAGAGATTGGTTGTGGAGAGAATAAAACCCAAATAGGCAAAATCGGGACAAAGAGACGTTCAAGGATTTGAGGAGGTGCAATGGAGATGATGAGGGTGCATATGATGCATTCATTTTTGTAAGATATTTGTTATGATTTATAGTGGTTTAGTAAGAAGATGAATGATTGTAACGTTTTTTAATTATGATAGTGATAATTAGTGAGAATTATAAGGGACTAATATGTTAATGGGAGGTTATAAAAATATAAACAACTTAGTCATGGTGAAATTATTTTAGGGGTTATGAATAATAATGCATTTAATTGAGGGTTATGTATGTATGAGATATGGTTTATGTATGGATGCATGTGTTTTATGTATGCATGTATGTGTTTTAAAGGGCATTTTCGGAAGAAATGTTTTAACATACCAACACACTTTTATAATAGTATTAGATTTGATTTCTCGTAGCACGTTGGTTTGGTTGTTTTGCTTCCGCAGCACACAACAAAAGTTTGTTATTATTCAAATAAGAAATATTGTACGGACTATGTCTTAACAGGTTTAAGACCTAGAGCAAGGCATCCAAGTGGTAATATTATTATAGACATTACATGTCATAACGTTTGACAATTGGGCTGTATCATGCAATGTATACGTAGGAGACACCACCGCTAGCAATTTGTAATAAATTGTAATCCATTAACACACATTGGTGATCGTCTGAAACTGTACCAATTGTCCAAATACAGTGCTTGATTCCATTTGCAAATTGACTTTTAAATTTCACTTATTTTTATTCTAATGAATCTTTTAAGCCTAGATGCGTTCCAAGCTAGTAATAAGCCAGCTGTTCTCACGCTGTTGACTGTCATATAGACAAGAAAACTAGACAAAGATATCAAACAAGTAGCCCATTGTAATTAATCTAATCATTTCTTGTTAACAATGAAGAAAGTGTTAATGGAGAAACCTCTTAGCTTATCAATTATCTTAAGAGTGTTGTTACGGGGACCCAAAATATGGGACCAATGGAGGGGACAAGTGAGGTGTCCCCTCCCTATTGCATAATGAGCTGGCATAGCCAACTCATTATGCAATAGGGAGGAAACACCTCACATGTCCCCTCCATTGGTCTCATATTTTGGGTCCTTAAATCATTTTCCTTTATATAATTCGGAGTTGTATCGAAATTTAGGGGAAGAGTAATCAGGTAATTTCATCTTAACTTTGTGTGTCAACTCTACTGAACAAACTTCGAGATACTAACATGTACAAAAATCACCCGAGGCAAATAAAAGTATTGAAACTTTTGGGCACTTGTTTGATGTTGGATAGCTAGTGGCCCAAGTGGATGGCTCGGACTAAATGTCTACCTTAGATTATAATTTACATAATTACATGTGTGCTTACTTTAATTGTTAACCAAGTGGCCTATGAATCTAGGCATCAGCAAAGAAACAATAAAAGTCTATGATTCTATATTTAATTAAACAATAAAAGTCTATGAATCTAGGCATCAGCAAAGAAATTACCTGATTACTCTTCCCCTAAATTTGGATACAACTCCGAATTATATAAAGGAAAATGATTTAAAGGCCCAAAATATGAGACCAATGGAGGGGACATGTGAGGTGTCCCCTCCCTATTGCATAATGAGTTGGCTGGTGTCCCCTCCCTATTGCATAATGAGTTGCCTGGTGTCCCCTCCATTGGTCTCATATTTTGGGTCTTTAAATCATTTTCATTTATATAATTCGGAGTTGTATCGAAATTTAGGGGAAGAGTAATCAGGTAATTTCATCTTAACTTTGTGTGTCAACTCTACTGAACAAACTTCGAGATACTAACATGTACAAAAATCGCCCGAGGCAAATAAAATTATTGAAACTTTTGGGCACTTGTTTGATGTTGGATAGCTAGTGGCCCAAGTGGATGGCTCGGACTAAATGTCTACCTTAGATTATAATTTACATAATTACATGTGTGCTTACTTTAATTGTTAACCAAGTGGCCTATGAATCTAGGCATCAGCAAAGAAACAATAAAAGTCTATGATTCTATATTTAATTAAACAATGATTTAACAATTGTAATCTTGAGATGACATCTGGTTTAGTTTAGTTAGTTCATCAGTTTCGAGCTTTTTTAAAATGCATGAAGAAGGAAAGAATCTACGTAGGGCTTGGTTTGATATGAAATTTGAGGAGGGAAGTTGAGGTGAGGTGAGGTGAGGTGCACAAGGTAGAGGGATAGACATCCTTTTTGGCATTTATGTTTGGTTGGAGGGATTCTTCACCTCACAAACAAGCAATGCTAGAGAGATTACAAGAAATTGTTACTAAATGAATACATGTACAAATTGACCAGCAAACTTTTTGAACACCTAGCTATCTCCGTTGTGAAGTCATAACATTGTCACATCTCATCCACAACACACCATCCTTCATTCACACACTCACAAACAAACCCTGCTTCACAAAGGGTATATTGATCTTTTTTAGTTTATTTTCTCTCTTCTTTTGTGGCCTTCTAGTTTGGAAGGATTCGGCTCTTTCTAGATTTGTAGGTTATTTTGTGTTGTCTTTCCCTCACCTCATCTCCTCTCACTCTACCTTTCCTTCTAAAAATCTACTACCACAGAATTTCTAGTTTTGTCCCTCCTCTTACCCTGCCCCTTCCACTACTAAACCAAATCATAGTATAAAAGGCGTGTGGTCAACATTGATGCAAAAATATAATAAAAAAATAGCAGCGGGGCACATGCAATGTCTGTGCAAAAAAAGAACAACAAAAATGATACGCAGACAGTTAAATTTGTAGGAAACCAATGTCATATTTCCTTTTTATGTAAAGAGTTCAATATTTTGGGCACGCGTTCTTGAGTGTTCGTGTTGATCAATTTTGTACTGAATGAATTTGGGTTCAATGCTTGATACGGGTGTATCTCCTCTTCGGAACTTAGCGATCCTCATGGGAGCTTAAGGATAGATGATTCTCATGGTAACTTAAGAATAGAGGTGTAAAACAACACAGTGGAACGCAGGTCGAAACGTGGAACGAGACGACGAATCAAAGAATCGAAGCATCTAGTTTTCAGCCCGTGAGTTGACTCATACATGCACATAAGTCGACTCATCAGGTTGAGTCGACTCATGTCTGTCATGAGTCGACTCACGAAGCCCAGCCGTTTTATCAGAAGTTTTTGACCAGTCGACTCATGCCTGTCATGAGTCGACTCATAAAACCCAGGCCTTTTGTCAGAAGTTTCTAACCAGTCGACTCATGCCTGTCATGAGTCGACTCATATATGCACATGAGTCGACTCATCGATAGTTTCCTGGTTCGTTTGGATTTCTGTTTGCACGAATTCATGTGAGGTTTGGGCTTGGTTATTTACCACTTTGCCATCCACGTTGTTACACATTTATAAGGGATTGTTTTAGGTTTTTAAAACAATCAAGAGAGATTGGATTGTATTTGAGAATTGAGAGAGATTGTTCTTCAATTCTAATGAGATTGTGAGAGATTGTAAACTATTTAATTCTCATAATCTAGAGAAGGTATTTTCCTTCGCCACCACTGAATTATCCTTGTGTTCTTGTTATTTTCTTCTCAACCATCTTTGATAATTCCGCGATCAAAGATGCTCACACGACGACTCGTATCAAGTTGGTATCAGAGCGATCAGATCCTGTGAAGGGGGCATCCTGTATATGGTCTTGACTCGATCGCAATACAAAAAGTTAGGCGAGATCCTTATTTCATTGAAAAGGGGCCAGAAATTAAGGAAGAATAAGATGGCTGAAGGAGATAGTTCAGCGAGGCTAGATGTATTGAAGAAACAGTTAGAGACAATGAGTTCGATTCTCACACAGCTCGTCGATATCTTCCAAGAAAAGAAAAAAAGGAGGAATTTTCTTTGAAAGACAAGAAGAAACTTATGAAGTCCGATGGAGAAGGTGAGGAATCTGATTCTGATAGGGAGGCCGAGATTGTCAAAACGGTTCTACATCAAGAGGATAAAAATTACTACCAGAATTTGAAAATTAATTTCAAGATGGAGATTCCTGTTTATGATGGGAGTGTCAATGTGGAGAAGCTCGATGATTGGATCGAGCGTATGAAGATGTATTTCACTCTCTATGGATATTCATCCAAGGAGAAGATTGTGTTCGCGACTTTGAAGCTTTCAGGGCATGCGTTGACGTGGTGGAAATCCTACTGCAAGCAAGATAAGAAGGCGGTATCGTTGAACAAGTTTAAGGAGCTACTGAGAAAGTAGTTCTACCCAGTGAGGTTCCTTGAGGAGCGTTGGTACATGTGGTACGACTTGCGCCAAAGATTCAATCAGACCATTCATGAATATATGACGGAGTCCCAGTAGCAGGCGATGGTTCTCAACATCGTGACAGAGGAATATCCCATCTTTATGAAGTATATGGTGGGTCTGAATGAATATATCCGAAAGGAGATGAAGTTGTTCACAATCGAGTCCATGACAGAAGCGAGTGTGAAGGCCATTGCTATTGAAGGCAGGCAAAAGAAGGATAACGAAATGAAAGGAGACTCCAAACAGACGGGAGGCAAGTCGAGTGGCTCTCAGCCTAAGGAAGAGAAGAAGAAGGGTGATTCGGGGAAGGCATGATTGACATGCAATCACTACAAACAGACAGGACACGTAGCTGATCGTTGCTGGGATAAGTATCATCATCTGAAGCCAAAAGGATTGAAGAAAAAAGAGGAGAAGAAGGCATATGTAGTAGCTCAGGGTCCGAAGGAAGTTCCCGAGATGACAGCACCCAATAGCAGTCTCAACCTTATGGTGGGGAATTGTTGGCCTTCTTGTTTTGATGATGTTTAATAAACAATTTACTACTAATGTTGTTTGTCTAGTATTTGCGTTTTCTCATTTATTCTAGGCAAACAACGTTGTTGGAGGTTGGATGGATTAAGCCTACACGATCATATCAAGAGGAGGATGGCGGAGATGTGGAGTGAAGCAATACAATTCAAGTTCAAGATCCAAGTTTAGCTTCATCCGCAACGTGTACCAAGTTGAGCTCAATGAAGATCAAGATCAAGCTTGGGTAATTTAGTTTAGGATTTATATTATGTGTGTTAGTACTTTAAGCTCAATATTATACACACACATTATATTGGTTTTCATGTATATATGTAATTTCATATATACATATATGTTTGGTTTTCATGTATATATATAGGTATATATATATACATAGTTTTGAGTTTTCATGTTCATAAATATGATATTACATATTTCATATTTATTATTACGTTTTGGTTTAGCTATATAGATATGAAACAAATTTACATTCATATATATAATCATATGTTTCATACTCTATTGTGTTTTTGAAAACATTGCATAGAATATGCAATTTTATAAAAATACTGTCTTATTAGTTTATAGACTTCAATATTAGTTTATACATGTTTTACTAAGTCTATAAAATCATTTTACAAAAGTTTCAAAACATGGTTTATGTCAAATGTCAAAAACATATATATTTAGTTTTCGTGTTTTTGAACTATTTTGCAAAATGATGATTTTTCATTATTAGGGAATGCAATTCCAAAAATTCTTTTTGTAACTTGTTTATTATCATGTTTATAAACATTTTCCAAAATTTCATAATTTTCAGAAGTCAAATGAATATTTTACAAATTATTTAAAAGTGTCAAAAATCTGTTTTTATATATGTCAGAATTCGGTCGACCGCACCGGTCGACCGAACCCCAGGTCAAAAGTTCACTGGGCTGACAGAGAGCTATCGGTCGACCGGTCCGGTCGACCGATGAAATTTTTGGTCGACCGACGAATTTTCCGGTCGACCGACGAGTGATTTTTCTGCTTCCAACGGCTAGTTTTTTGACCGTTGCCTTGGGGCTGTTTTTGTCTTTTGACTTGGGTTTTTGCTGAGATTCTTAGAGGGTATATATACCCTATTGCTGATGTCTTTTCAAGTTGATCAAGAAGTTTTTAAACAAGTTTTTAAACAAGGTTTAAGTGTGTTTAAGTTTCGTTTAGTTTGTGTTTAAGAGTTTGCTTGTGAAGAGGAATTCACAAGAACAAGAAGAGATCATCCATTCCTTGCTTGGGCTTCAATTCCATCTCTCTCTTGATCTATAGAGAAGTTTCCCTAAACTCTTTATCTAGCTTTACATATTCATCTGTTCAATTATCTTTTATCAAAGCTAGTTTTTATATTGAGTTTAGATTTTGTTTTTGATTTCACTCATTGTTACACACACCCACATTGAGCTTATAGTATTTACATACATAGTATAGTTGGGTGGTGAGTGATTGTAACATTGAGTTGTGCTTTAATTGTGTTCTCATCTATTGTAGAGAACAAATTCATATTTGTTACTTTGTGAGATTGTAAAGTTTTTGGTGAGCTAGAAAACCGAGTGTGTAGTTCCTAGAGGAGAGGAACGGAGACGTAGGTCAAGGGGACTGAACTCCGTGAAGAAAATTGTGAGGAGTGACGTTGTTCGGTGAGCGTTGAAAACCGACACTGTGAGGTGTGTAGAAGTTCCGGCTTCCAAACCGGGTTATGATAGTGGATTTCTCCCCGGGAGTTGGGAGCGGAGACTAGGACGGAAGGTCCGAACTCCGTGATCATATTGTGTGTTTGAGTGTGCTTTGGCGTTTATTCTTATTTGTGCTTATTGCTCATATCGCCATTGTCTCATTATTCATATGATCCACTATCTAGTTCCCTTTTGTTTACCCTTGAGCTAGTTTGTATATCCTTGCACATATCTTATTGCATATCTCTTTGTTAGGATATATTATCTTGTGCTAGTTTATATATCCTTGCATATATATTTCATCATATAGGATATATCACTTTGTGTATATTGCATATTCTTGCTCATAAGTAATTATATATCATCTTGTAAGAATATAACTTGTTAATTAATTTTAATTGGTATTTAATCGGATTAGATTAGCATAAGACCCTAATCACCCCCCCTCTAGGGTCTAACAATTGGTATCAGAGCTTGGTGCTCTTTGATTTAAGGTCTAATCGCCTTGAGTTAAAGATCCAAGTTATCTTATTTGTGCTAATCTTGCTTTGATTGCATTTGCATCTTGCTTGCATATTTTTACGAATTATTGATATGAATGATGCATCTTGTTTAGGCTATGATTCTAGTATTGCTCCTAAATTCAATGTTTTCCCCTATGCTCAATGGTGTTTTAGATTCAAAATATTTGTTCAATCTAAAAATATCGATTTATGGGAAATCATTGATTGTGCTTATATTGTGCCCACGTTGGAGAAATCCAAGTGGAGCAAACATGATAAAAAGATGTTTATTATGAACAAGCTTATGTTAGAATTTTTATTAAATGCATTTGATTCATCTATGTCTAACAAGCTTGATTCTTTTGATAGTGCTTACGCCTTATGGAAATTTATTGAAGCACATCAAGGAGACTTGGAGGCGATCCGACAAGCTTTGGAGGATCCCGCTTCAAGTTCTAAAGGAGCTTCATGCACACGGCCACTAGGCGATAGCCCTAGTGAGGTTTGCGAGTTCGAAACCACTAATGATTTATCTAGTGATGAACTTGCATGTGCTAGTGAAAAATTATTGCATGCCTTTAACAAATTGCAAAATGATTTCATTGATTTACAAAGCAAGCATGTAATTTTGAAATCCGATCATGAGAAGCTAGCTTCCAATTTTGATATCATTTCTCAAGAAAACATTGCTCTTAAAGAAAATAATGATATGTTAAAATTGGAAAATGAGAAATTATCATCATCCATTTCTAGCTTAACTCATGAAAGAAATAATGCCATGCTAGAAGTAAAGAACATACAAAATGATACTGCTTCTTTTATAGATAATTATTTATGTTCTACTTCTAGAGGTGCATATGTGCCTAAAAATGAAGATTTGAATCTTATAAAAAAATGCATATCATCTTTAGATTCAACTTTGAAAATATGCATCAACAATCATAAGAAGCTTATGGATATGTGTGCCAAGTCTAAGAAATCATCCACTCATCATGCACACATATATAGCAAAGTTTATAAGTGTTCTATTTCCGGCCGTAAAGGCCATCTAGCTAAATTTTGCTATGATGCACACAAACATAAAAATATCAATGCTCCTTGTGCATCTCATGTAGCTTCTTCATCACATGTACACACACATGCACCCATTGTTCATCATAAGCATGCTCATGTGTATAGATGTGATCATTGTGGTCGTTTTGGTCATTTGGCCGAATATTGTTTTGATTTGAAAAGGAAATCTCATTTGCCAAATGTTTCTAGTAGACCACATGTTTTTAAATGTGATGTTTGTGGTAGGTTTGGACATCTTGCTAAATTTTGTTTTGATATACAAAAAGCTTCTAAATTACAATATGTTCCAAATAGACCATTATTTAAGAATGTTTCTCATTTGCAAAATATTTCTAAAAGAAAATTCTTATTTGCAAATGATTCCCGTGCACGAGCTAATGGTCCACAAAAACAAATGGATCTCTTTCATTGCACAAATTGCAATCGGAAGGGTCATTTGAATGAATATTGTTTTGACCATGTTAGTGCACCATATATACCTAAGAGGGTTCATAACCCTAAGGTTTTGAGCTTAAATGATAGGGGTCATGTCCCTAAATCTTTTGGTACCAAGAGTTCTTGGGTACCAAAACAAATTTGATTTTCAAACTAAGAATTTTAATGTTTTTATCCTTCTTTGTCTTGGTTTTGAAAATCATGCTTTGAAATCTTCTTATATGAAAACAATTTATAATTGATAAAATCTTTTGTTTTCATGATTAATTGTTTTGTTTTGATGAGAGGTTTGTACTTATATAACCCTCCGGATTTATTGGGTGTTTATTCCCAAATCATGTTTACCGGATGCTAAAATGTTCATATGGGTTAATTCTAGCTCAAGAGCTAGATAGAGTTGCCTCTCTTGATTTTTGAAAATCAATGATGATTTGGTTTTATGATTTAAACTTTGATTTATGAATTCAATTAGTTGATTTGTTTTCATTTGAAAACTTTTTACAGGATTCTCATGTTTCTCTTCTTTTGATTTTATAAATCTATTTTATGCATTGGCTTTTATGATATGAGAAAATATGTTCATCTTGTTATATTTATATATGTTCTCATCATCTCTTGAATGTGAGTGATTTTTGGCATATTATTTATGCTTGCTCACATGGTTGCCATGATCTTTATTGCATATTTTCCATATGGCTTTTTGATAGGGGGAGCTATTCCCTATAGTTACTTTGTACTCACCCATGCTTATTGATAGGGGGAGCTTTCGCTCTCTTCATACCTTTGTCCCCTTTTTGATGTTGTCAAAGGGGGAGAAATATTGTGAGTATATTATTTCCTGCTTATATGCATGTGAATTATAATTTATATATTCTTTCCTTTCATGCATATATCTCTTTTCGTAAATTGTTTGTCATCATCAAAAAGGGGGAGATTGTTGGCCTTCTTGTTTTGATGATGTTTAACAAACAATTTACTACTAATGTTGTTTGTCTATTATTTACGTTTTCTCATTTATTCTAGGCAAACAACGTTGTTGGAGGTTGGATGGATTAAGCCTACACGATCATATCAAGAGGAGGATGGCGGAGATGTGGAGTGAAGCAATACAATTCAAGTTCAAGATTCAAGTTTAGCTTCATCCGCAACGTGTACCAAGTTGAGCTCAATGAAGATCAAGATCAAGCTTGGGTAATTTAGTTTAGGATTTATATTATGTGTGTTAGTACTTTAAGCTCAATATTATACACACACATTATATTGGTTTTCATGTATATATGTAATTTCATATATACATATATGTTTGGTTTTCATGTATATATATAGGTATATATATATACATAGTTTTGAGTTTTCATGTTCATAAATATGATATTACACATTTCATATTTATTATTACGTTTTGGTTTAGCTATATAGATATGAAACAAATTTACATTCATATATATAATCATATGTTTCATACTCTATTGTGTTTTTGAAAACATTGCATAGAATATGCAATTTTGTGAAAATACTGTCTTATTAGTTTATAGACTTCAATATCAGTTTATACATGTTTTACTAAGTCTATAAAATTATTTTACAAAAGTTTCAAAACATGGTTTATGTCAAATGTCAAAAACATATATATTTAGTTTTCGTGTTTTTGAACTATTTTGCAAAATGATGATTTTTCACTATTAGGGAATGCAATTCCAAAAATTCTTTTTGTAACTTGTTTATTATCATGTTTATAAACATTTCCCAAAATTTCATAATTTTCAGAAGTCAAATGAATATTTTACAAATTATTTAAAAGTGTCAAAAATCTGTTTTTATATATGTCAGAATTCGGTCGACCGCACCGGTCGACCGAACCCGAGGTCAAAAGTTCACTGGGCTGACAGAGAGCTGTCGGTCGACCGGTCCGGTCGACCGATGAAATTTTCGGTCGACCGACGAATTTTCCGGTCGACCGACGAGTGATTTTTCTGCTTCCAACGGCTAGTTTTTTGACTGTTGCCTTGGGGCTGTTTTTGTCTTTTGACTTGGGTTTTTGCTGAGATTCTTAGAGGGTATATATACCCCATTGCTGATGTCTTTTCAAGTTGATCAAGAAGTTTTTAAACAAGTTTTTAAACAAGGTTTAAGTGTGTTTAAGTTTCGTTTAGTTTGTGTTTAAGAGTTTGCTTGTGAAGAGGAATTCACAAGAACAAGAAGAGATCATCCATTCCTTGCTTAGGCTTCAATTCCATCTCTCTCTTGATCTATAGAGAAGTTTCCCTAAACTCTTTATCTAGCTTTACATATTCATCTGTTCAATTATCTTTTATCAAAGCTAGTTTTTATATTGAGTTTAGATTTTGTTTTTGATTTCACTCATTGTTACACACACCCACATTGAGCTTATAGTATTTACATACATAGTATAGTTGGGTGGTGAGTGATTGTAACATTGAGTTGTGCTTTAATTGTGTTCTCATCTATTGTAGAGAACAAATTCATATTTGTTACTTTGTGAGATTGTAAAGTTTTCGGTGAGCTAGAAAACCGAGTGTGTAGTTCCTAGAGGAGAGGAACGGAGACGTAGGTCAAGGGGACTGAACTCCGTGAAGAAAATTGTGAGGAGTGACGTTGTTCGGTGAGCGTTGAAAACCGACACTGTGAGGTGTGTAGAAGTTCCGGCTTCCAAACAGGGTTATGATAGTGGATTTCTCCCCGGGAGTGGGGAGCGGAGACGTAGGACGGAAGGTCCGAACTCCGTGATCATATTGTGTGTTTGAGTGTGCTTTAGCGTTTATTCTTATTTGTGCTTATTGCTCATATCGCCATTGTCTCATTATTCATATGATCCACTATCTAGTTCCCTTTTGTTTACCCTTGAGCTAGTTTGTATATCCTTGCACATATCTTATTGCATATCTCTTTGTTAGGATATATTATCTTGTGCTAGTTTATATATCCTTGCATATATATTTCATCATATAGGATATATCACTTTGTGTATATTGCATATTCTTGCTCATAAGTAATTATATATCATTTTGCAAGAATATAACTTGTTAATTAATTTTAATTGGCATTTAATCGGATTAGATTAGCATAAGACCCTAATCACCCCCCCTCTAGGGTCTAACAAAGCAGACCATGACGGAGGACAAAGACCCGAGGGAGCAGCTCTTTGTTTTAAAATTACAGGTCAAGACCAGCTTGGTTGATGCCATAGAGGATCCAAGGAGCTAGAAGAATTTGATATCTGAGGCCTTGGTTCAGAAGCTAGGATTGAAGACGGTTAAACATCCGAAATCTTATCCTTTAGGGTGGATTCAGAAGGAGGCGGGATTGAGTGTAGTCAACCAATGCACTTTCAAATTTGCACTCCACGAGTCATATATTGACGAGGTCACATGCGACGTCGTTCAGTTGGTTTTTAAAGCTCACCAAAAACTTTTACAATTCATACGTTGTCAATCCCACAAGACACTTTTCTAAGTGTTGGTCCACCCGTGTCACCTTTCTTAAGTGTTTGGAATTACTAACTCTCCCTAGGTTTTACAACCAACTCACTCCTCTTGGAATTAACCCCAGTCTCTCCCAATCACTCCTCCAAGTGTCCTTGTGTATTACAACGTGATTCGACAATTAGTACAAATAAAAATTTATTCTCTAACAATGATGAGAATGAAATTTAAGCTCACTTAATGAATTATTCATAACCCAAATATACAATATGTGATATACTCTCAAAATGATTGTGTATGTAACAATGAGTAAAATAAAATCAAACTCAAATCAATCTAGCATAAATATGTGAGAAACAAAATGTTAAATAGCTAGATGAAGAGTTTAGAAAAACTTCTCTAAGAACAAGGAGATGTTGATATAGAGATTTGAGGTTGAACGCTTCAAAACCAAAATTAAGATTCTTCTCTTTGTGAAACTTTCTTCACACAAACAAAACACGCTTTGATCTTCAAAAACGTGAAACAAACTGCCAAAAACTATCTTGTAAAACTCTTATAAAAAAACTAAGGGTTGAGGACTATTTATTGCCTAAAAAACAAAGCTCAATAAAAACTAGCTGTTACAGAAAACTAGTCGTTCGGTCGACTGATGAACTGTATCGGTCGACTAAAAAACACTATTCGGTCGACTGATTTTTTGAATCGGTCGACTGATAGACTATAAAATTGAAGGCTAAAAAAATGTATTGGTCGGTCGACTTAAAAATTACATCGATCGACTAATACAAGAGGATCGATCGACTGATGAAACCCATCAGTCGACCGAAAACAGTACTCACAGAAACCCATCAATCGACTGATGACGAGACTCAACGAATAGTCGGACTTCATCTCGAAGTATTGAGGTTTGCCCATAAATGACAAACTTCATCTGCAATCATGAAGTGCACCCCAGAGCATTGAAGCTCGCCAAGAGGCCAAGCTCATCGTGCAAACCAAGCTCAACATAACCGAAAAGGTTCAAAGTATTTCAGACCTCATACAACCTAATTCAGGTCTGAAAACTTTGAAGGGACCTTATAAGCACTAAAAAATACTAAGGAATAAAGCAAGGTTGAACCTCACTACAATCATGACGAGACTCATCATGATGATGAACCTCATCTCAGCCAATGAAGCCATCATGATGATGGACGTCATTGAAAACGAAGTTCTCCTAGAGACAAAAATCCTGTAGAAGATGAAGCTCATCCAAGAGACGAAGTCCATCTGCAGACGAACATCATCAAACATCATCTCACTCCTCAAAAAGACAAACTTCATCATTGAAGACGAAGTTTGCTCAGAAACAAAGTTCATCATTGAAGATGAAGTTCACCGTTGCCATTATTGACGAACCTCGCACATAGCCGAACCTCGTCTGTTATAATTTTTAGAGGCTACATTTAAGGAGGGTTAATGACTAATAACTCACTCATTTAAGGAGAGTTAATGACCACTAACTCACTCATTTAAGTGGGAGTTAATGACTACTAACTCCTTTATTATAATGGGAGTTAAAGCTCATTAACTCACTCCATAATGGCCCTAAGCCTATAAATAGGCAAGATCAACATGAAAGAAATGGGAGGAGATTGAGAGGTTAGTCGAAAACCTATCTCTCCTTCACTCTCATGGATCTTCATAGATCGTCGGCTAATCATTTGGTCTTGGAGAGTTGAAGCTCATAACAAGCATAACGAGGGTCATTACAATGATGGACCTCGTCTCAAACAACAAAGTTTGTAGTTAGAAACAAGATTTGAAGCATGTCAATGAAGACGAAGCTCATCAGTGAAGACGAAGCTCGTCAGACGAAGTCAGTGAAGACAAAGTTCATCAGAAGAAGTTCGCTATACTGCAAAGCCTGCCTAGCCAGACGAACCTTGTTGCGTATTGAGGCTCGTCTGATCCGACGAACTTTGTCATGCAGCGAGGCTGGTCGTTCGTAGAAAATCCAGTTGTAACGACTCCGAATACCTAGTTAGCCATGTGGGCTAAGATTCAGGAGCATGTTACACCTCATTAACCAACATGGGCTAAATTGAAGGAGGCAGTTACGCCCTCTACTCATAATTTTAGCACGTTGGTTACGTGGTGAAACTTTATAAATAGCCATGAGCGGCTATGAATAGGGGATTTTTGGAAGATTATTGGCTATCGTGTGAAGAGGGATCAACGTCTGCATTCTCGTGATCTAAGTCATCGTCAGAAGCTTTTGTGATCTTGATCTGATCGTCAACGGGAAGCAATTTTGGCTTGAGCATCAAGAGAAGCATCCTTTTGCCACTAAGAACCCACTTTTAAACAAAAGAGAAGTCAAATTAATCTTCTCTTCCTCTGTAATCGAGAGTGAGTGATTGTAAGTGATTCGTACTAAGTGATCGAACCCATTTCTTAGAACAAGAATCAATCAAGTTCAATTTTTTGACCCTATAGTAGAGAGTTCACTCAAAAATTTAAGGTTATTGTAGTAGACTACGATGGAGGCATTATGTTGATGAGAAGTAGAAACAACATATTGCCATGGTGAATCGAGAAGGAGAGAACTGATCATGAAGGTCGGTCCAAACTACAACGGCCGTGGATGCATAGAGGATGGTTGGGGTGAGGTCACCGTGAATCGAGTTCAATAGCCATGATAGAACCATGTTGTTAACTCGATGCCATGGTGAGAATGAGGAATCCTTGGGGGCGGGATATAGAACAGAACCGTCCACTAACCAGAGCTTGTTCTTCGCAGATAAAGCCATGGTCATAGCTCGACTCCATGTGGGGTAGTTGTCCTCGGTGAGAGGATGATTAACCAACACAATGCCAGGATTATCTGAAGAGTGGAGAAAATACGGATTACCAATGGTGCTGGTGTTCTCCGAGGGAGGAGGGCTCACTAGAGGAACTCATGATGAGAGGGCAAAAATTTCGTTTTGAGGAAAAATGAATTGAAGAGGATTACAACAATTGCTCTGATACGATGAAGAATTTTTCAATAAGGTAGTAAATGTCATTTGCTTTCCATTGCAATAATCACACTATACATAGGTTATAATGGCTACGTTGTTCCTTGATTTTAGGAATCGTATCATCTAAATAAGGTAAATTTATAATCACATTGATTCTGTCTTTGATATTTTAGAAACTAATTACAACATGTGACAACCTGGTGAAATTTGAATTCAAGTACTCAAAATGATTCGAATACTTCAGCACAATCCTTGATACAAGATTCTAATGCCAGGTTTAAAGCTCGAGCTTGTCTTAGTCACGGATACGTCTTAGACGTGGATATTTTATTGAAGTGTCGACAGAAGTTTCTAAAATATCATGATTCTTGAATCCAGTTCGTACCTTGCCTCTTTACATCATTTGAATAAATTTCCTTTCCTGCTAATTTTTGTGCTCATCACGTAAGCAAGTATGAGTACTGTAACAAAGATGCGCTTATTCCTCTATTTTGTATCTGAGATTTTATCCACACTATCCAACCGACGAAAAGGGCAGATAAGAGAAGCCACAGCAAAAACAAGTAAAATTCTGGCTTCGTCACCTGCCAGTATATAAAACTAGGATTAAAATTCTGGCTTCGTCACCTGCCACTACATAATACGCAAATTTCTAGTTATATTCTCATTCCTTTATCCTCGTGCTCTCATATCCGTAAATATTAGATTATTCTATCAATAAATCTCACGCTCTGGCCTTTCCTAAGAATAGTAGACCTGCATAAATCTCATGGAGAGTAGGATATATGGCCCAACTTTCACAAACCACGAAGACTATCGTAAGATCCCATTGGGAACAATAAATCACCAGCTTCAACTATGCAAGTTGAAATCAAACTGACATCTTGATCTATGATCTTAATGATCGAAATGAAGATGTCACGTTACAAATGAAGCCTTTCTTGATCATTTTTATGCACAAGGGAGCAGAATCTTCCAGCATGTTACATATTTTTTTTAGTAAATGAACATATATTTCTATACATCTATATTTTCACGACAACTGAAACCAACCGAAGTTTAAAATTTCAAACCAAACTGAGATATTGATCAAGGTATGAACAAGCCTACCCCCCCCCCCCCCCCACCCCCACCCCCACCTAAACCTTCGGTCTATTGTTGCTGCAGCAAGAAGGGCATTTGTACTGCTTAATGCGCTGAGCTCTTCCTGGAGTGATCTTGACACACTTGCCATGAAACCAGTGCTCACAATTGTCGTAGAAAATCCAAAACTCATCTTCATCATCATCATCATCTTTTACCCCACAAGAAGCGCACATTGTGTTCTCTTCCTCATTGTTTTCCTCTTTGTTTTCTTCCTCGTTGTTTTCTTCAGTTTCCATCTCCTCTCTTGGACTTGGAGTAATATCCTGTGACCGCTTGATGAGCCCAAAAACAGATTAATTAAGATCACAAATGAATATGTGTGTGTGTGTGGGCGCGTGTGCGCGTGCTTGTGTGTGTGTGTGTGTGTGTGTGGGGGGGGGGGGGGGGGGGATATGATTCTAAGGAGCCACCTTAGATTGAATCTAAGGATGCACCTCCAAAATTATTATACGCCATCAATTTACTTGATCCACTCCGTTCAGTTTGATCTAAATGATCTGGTTGGCATATAAACCAAAAAATTAGGCATATTGGGTTGTAGTTACTAATGCATCAAGTGATAGTAAAATTAACGGTTTTACGACAACACAACTAAAGAGACAATGAAAAATATGTGTTAGAAATATTCAAACATCATGATTTTTATTTTATAGATGTTTTAAGGCATTTAGATCATGATGAATGGCGCGGATCGTCCATTGAAATAGCTCAATCCATACATTGAGATATGCATCCTTAGATTCAATCTAGGGTGGCTCCTTAGAATCATATTTCCCTATATATATGTGTGTGTGTGCGCGCGCGCGTGTGTATATATATATGTATATATATCTAAATAGTATAGTTCATTTTTATTCATCATGTGCTGAGCTCGACAATTTTTTCCAGTCACAATCTGATAGAGAGAAGGAAGACTATTGATCATGTCGAAAAGCTCCTCCCTGTGATTAGCAGGAGTCAAAAAAAAAAACAAAAAGAAATCGATGACCAGGAATTAACAGGATTTTTTGGCACAATTATAGTTCAAATGTCTCTATGTACATATGTACTTTTGGTTGGCTACCCAGAGAAAAATGATAATACAGAAAATAACACCTGCCGATTTGTAAGACACAGAAATATGTCCACAGTAAACTATTTAAAAAATAATGAGTCATTAATGCAGCTAGAGGAATAGCCTAAAATATAAATAGAGAAGGATCACAGACTAGCCATAATAACCTAAAAGGGAGAGAATTTGTTTTCTTTGTATTTGCAGTTTATATCACTTCAGTGCAACCAAATCACCTCAAGTTAATCCTGTAAAAAAATTACACATGAAACCTTAAATATAAAGAGAATATGCCATCTGATTGAAATTCGAATGCTGATGCACTTGTATGTCCAAAATTGTACCATACTACATTGGACACATACACAACATCAATACAGCCAGAAAAATACAGTCGTATAAATCACCTTCTATGCTCAAAATCTTTATAGTAGTTCTTTAAATGTCATTAGAGATGCAATTCAGTCGACCAAACACAATTTAAGCCAGTTCTGGCCAATAAACTCTGGCTTTTGATAGAGGAATTCATATTACACCAGATCCAGGTCCAAACTAGTAAATCAGATAAGTTTTTTGAAACACCAAGTCACAGCTTGACACATTTATAAGAAAGGACTTCCTAAGATGTTTCCCGTCCTGAAGCTGCTCCATTATAAATTTATAAGAGCACTTATCAAGTTTAACTACAAAGTTTTTCTTAAGTCATCCAAAAAAATGTTGGTGTTAATTGATCTGGAATTCATGAAAACTACTATATACCAGAGAACCTGTACGTTTATTCCAAGTGGGATATTCAGATCTTGGGGTGTTAATATCACTATAAAGAGCCTTGAAAATCCCCTGTTAAAGACTAGATTTAGTTAAAACAAGCAATTAGAATCTTAGCTTTCAGCTGAAGCGACAGCTAAATACCCCTTAATCACCTGCATTCATGCATTAGCCTGCTTCATGGGCTTAAAACTCCACTTTCCCAACCTTTCACACGCACTCTTCTCTCACCAAACTCGAATCTAATTAAAATAACTTTCACTTTATAAAAGTGTATTCTTCAGTTTGCACGTTTACTACCTCTCTCTAACCTTAGGTGTAGCTGACAATGGACAGGAAATAGTCTTAGTACAACAGTAGTTCTAGCAAGCATTTCAGCCGTTTTGTTATTAATTATTCAATAAGTTCAGCAACAAACTTAGTTCCTTTCATTTGTCAATTTTTTTAATTTTCTATATTTGTATTATGTTCTTGATTCTTGTATTAATCTTTATTGTTATCTTCGCTCTATAAAATTGTAAAATGATTGTTTCTCTTTGTAATAGGTTTGAGCGACTATTATGATATCTTCTTGTGCCTTCATAGGTTTGAGCGACTATTACTTAGAACTACTATTTTTTTTTAGTTTATGAAGAAAAAATCCTGTCAATTTTTGACCACTTGAGTGCTTGTTTTGTAATGACTTTATGTCTTGCAAATTACATGTTTTAATAGTTAAATAGAACTTTTAGGGTCTCTTGCTTAGAAACCCTAAATATGACTTTGATTTATCAAAAAACCCACTTACTTCTATTCGCACCCTTAAACCCAAATTCCTGAAGTTTTATGGTCACAAAACCCATTTGAAGAATACAGTGATTTTATAATTTCTATTTGTACCAAAAATAAGCAATTCCTAAAAAGCCCTTGTATGTATCTCGTTAAAACCTAAAAATCACTATAATCCCTATTTTTCTCGATTCCAAATCTGAACCCTAGAAATTGATTGGCTCCTCCTCCGCCTTCGCTTTCGCTTCAGAGGTCGCTCAGCTCCATGTCCGCCTCATCTCGACACATTGTAACTCGCCAGCAACCTCATCATCCTATTAAGGGTCATCGCAGCCTTAGCGACGATCGCAAAGATGTGCAACTCAATGGTGGATTTTAGGGTCATGGGAAGGACGAATAGGGGTGGGCGTGGGATGGGCCGCCAGCCAGGTTCAAGATCGAGTCGGGTCTAACCAGGCCTACACAGGTAGTGGGTTGGACCTTCTTCTCTGATCCCAGAACTGGGACTGGACCAAGCCCGGCCCTCGACCCGCCCAGAAGCAGGTCGGGCCCACAGCCCACGGGTCATGGGTCGACCCATGGGCTTTTTCGACCTTTTTCTATTTTTATCATTTCTAAACTATATTAGCTTTGTATTCATAATTGTAAAATTATATTTAATTTATTTTTCTATTTCAAATTCTTTATTAAAATTATATATTTTTGTGTGTGTATAAACATGACATAGAGAAATATTGCAAATACAAAGATATACGCAATTCGGACTTGGAAGGAATACCCAATTGCCTAAGGCCCAGTTATTTCTTGCTAAACAAAATAAATATTTGTAATTAAACTCTTTATTTAATGACATATAATTGCTTATAACTAGTAAATTATTGTAATGACAAGTTTCTTTTGTACAGTAATGACCAACTTTTAAGCTAACTTTTGTCATCAATTTCTAGAATAGTCTTCTTAGACCTTATGTCAACGTAATATACTTGTCTTCAAGATGCTTCAATATTTTTATCCATTATTACCTATAAATCCATCAAAAAAATTTAGATTTTCTTAATTTTCACCTATTTATTTTACTTTTGTCTTTAATTAAATTCAATGTAAAATTTGCCATTGATGCTTTTTGCTACTAAAGGCCCATTTTAAGACTAAGATATCCCTTGCTTTCCTCTATATTTTTCTTACGTCAATATGCGTTCGCATATCAGGAAAATTTTCTACTCATATACCATGTGTGGGGCGGGAGGGAGGGCGAGAGAGAGACAGAGAGAGAGAGAGAGAGAGAGAGAGAGATGCGTCCGTGTGTGTCTATTATATAAATAGAGGATGTATCTTCTGTCTGCGTCTATCTCTATGTAGAGACATATAGAAAATGTATGTCTGATAGAGGATGAATCTGTCTGCATCTATCTCTATGTAGAGACAGATAGAAAATATACATATGCATGTGTTAGCTTAGCACTGAAACACTTCGGCCTCGTGTTAAATGCCAGGCCTTGAGAAGTCACATAATTATGAACTTATATTGGGCTAATTTTCCAAAACAAAACACACTCTTCATATCTAGTACACATACAGTTTCGATCCTATGTAGCGAAACAACTTCATTAACCTACACACCACAAATAAAAGCATTCTAAGTGCTAAGAGCAAATTCAAAATTTGTCTTCCACTCATTAGGGGGTTCTCCATTACAAAAGTAGCTGAAATTGCTGTCCATATCTCTGCAGGTATCATATACTGCACACTGTTGATCCTTATCACGCATCAAAAGAACTAATAGTATCTATCTTTTGTCAAGACTTTGAAGCCTAAGGACAGTGAACAAAGCTACAAACAGCAAATCAGGTAAATTTGTGTACCTGCGCTCCCTATTAAATCCACAACATGCAGCATTATAGAAAGCTACGGCCAGTAACCATGAATCACTATGGACAGAAACAAGAGAAATCCATTCGTATTTTGGCGGCCAAAGGTATTTTGGCGTCTAGGCCCTCGTCCGGTTAGATTGTTGGTTTGTGAACAAGGTGACATTCCCTGCTCTTAACCCTCTTTTTTTGTTTGGCTATCGTGCAGTTCTGGAAGGGGTGCCCATCACCGGAGAGCGTGGGACTGAGCCTATACTTGTTTCTGACGACGAATCCGGGGGAGCTGCGGCTTCTCCCGCTTCGCAGCCTATTCCCCGCCTGGGGCGGAGCCTTGCCTTGATGTTCCTCCTATTGCGGCGCTTGCTCAGGGCCAAGAGCCCGTTCCCTCAGGCTCTCTACCTCTTCAGGCTCGCATCGAAGAGTTCGAAAATGCCGCGAAGCAGGTGATTTCCCTCGTCAGCCTTGGTCTCGGGGTCTATGCTGACTTCAAATAGTCCCTCCTGGATCACATGGTCGACCTCAGGCATTTGGGCGAGCCTCGTCTTGCCGCCCGTTGCATGCAGCGGCTTCTCTACCTGGAGTCGTGTCTGACACACCTAGAGACTCTGTTGCAAGGAGGTCCCGCGGCTGATGTGGATCGCTTCTTATCTCAGGTTCGGCGTAGGGAGGCATGGGAACATGAGGTTCGCTCGAGGGAAATGGCGGATTTAGAGTCCCACGTCGCTTTCTAGGTTGACCAACAGCGTTCCCTGGGAGAAAGGATGAGCACTCTTACTTTCACCGTATCCCGTCTGAGGGCCGAGTTGGAGCTCGTGGAGACGACCCTAGGGAGCCTCCAATCTGAGAGTCAGAAAGTTGACAAAGCTGTCAAAGAGACGACCCGAAACCTTCAAATGTTGCGCCAAAAAGACTCCGTCGCCACCTCTACCTTCGAGGGTCGGACCCGAAAGGAAGCTGAGGATAAAGCTCAGGAAGACTATGCGAGAAGGGTGACCAAAGCTAAAGCGGAGCTTGCGTCTTTTAGCCTCCTGGACTAGATTCGCCGGGCCGAACAGTGTTAGGACATTTTGACGTTAGTAACTGATTGTAAAGCCATAACTTTGTTCAAATGTACTGTCTTAAAACTGGATGAATGATATGCTCCTTTGGTTTTCAATACGTGTTTGCGCGTATTCTCTTTTTTGTTATTGTTGCCTTTTATCCCTCCAGCTTTTATTTCTCTCTGTGAAGTCGTCGTGGGCGAGTTCGAGTTATTGCCGGATTCCAATCATTGGCGAGTTCAGGCTGTGGGCGAGCTCTAGCCATAGGCAAATTAAGTCGAAGGCGAGGTGAATGCTGATTAGGGAGTAGCCACGTGTCTAGTCGTGGTTCTACGTGCTTGCTAGCTAGGTTGGTGCTGGCACGTCACTTCGTATTAAAGGCGGTGTAATGGGGGCTCTTCGTTCCACGCCCAATCTGGATCGTTGAGAGACGCCCTTGGGCTATACATCATACATTGCCTTCTTTCTTTGTCAAAGATGTCACTGTGTTCCTTGCTTCCTTCTCGTCCAAGATGGCGCCACGGGCGAAGGTACCTGGTGTGGAGAAGACGGGAGACGATGCCTCTTTTTCGGCTCCCGCACCTGGCTACGACCCGGAGTCTAAACCTCCAGACCCCGTTGCGACCCAGTTAGAGGAATTAGAGGGCGCCGTGAAGCGGGTGATCTTGCTCACCGATCAGGGCCATAGCACCTTCACAGAACTGAAACAGTCCCTCTCAGACCGTATGGCCTGCATCCAGCACCAGGGCGACCATAGGCTCACCATACGCTGCTCGATGAGACTCATTGATCTGGAATTGCTCTTAACCAAACTGGAGAACTTGCGACATGTGGATATGGAGCCTGAAGTAAAGCCATTCTTGGCTTTAGCTCGTCGTCGCGCTGTGTGGCAGCAAGAGTGCTGAAGGCGAGACATAGAAGACAAAGAGGCCCTTATCGGTCACTTGGATCTTCGCCACCGCCTATTGTAATTTGACATGGAGTCTACCGTTTTTTCGATTTTCTTAGGTATGATCCCACACGTAGAGGGAGAATCAATCTTGACGGGCTTACGCATTCAGAGCGAGACTGTGCAAGGCGATCTTGCAAGGGAGAGGCGTAATCTTCCACTACTGCTTCAGGAGGATGCCACGGCTAACGCTCCTTTCGAGACGTGGGTCCAGCAAGAGGCAGAGGGAAAAGCTCACGCCATGCGTGCAGAGAAGATAGCCGTAGTCAAAGCCAAGCTCATGTCTTTCAAACTCCTAAAATAAACCCGTAGGATAGGAGTAGATTCAAGATACCCTGTTCAATGTTTTGTTTCTCGACTGTAATGTTATGACTTTCTTGATTGTAAAGTCCTAACTTTGTTCAAATGTATTGTCCAAAAATATCTAATGAACTTCATACTCTCTCGTAGCATACCCAATCCTCTCATTTTTCATTGTGTTGCCATTCAGCGTCCTACTCACGCGAGGGACAGACTCAATTACCGAAGATTTCATACTACAGGCCAAACTCAAGCATTGGTGGGTTATAGCTACAGACGAAACTCAAGTGATAGTGAATTTAGGATCGCAGGCGCAACTAAAGTGCTGGTGGATTAGAGTCGCAGACGCAACTAAAGTGCTGGCGGATTAGAGTCGCAGGCGCGACACAAGCACTGATGAGTTTGTGTTGCAGGCGAAACTCCTACGCTGGCGTGTTTGGTCTGCAAGAGAAACTCGAGTGATGGCGAATTTAGACTGTAAGCAAAACTTAGGCACATGTGAGTTCGGGCTGCAAGCGAAACTCAACCACGGGCGAGTTTAGGCTTCAAGCGAAACTTAAGCACAGGCGAGTTTGGGCTGTGAGCGAAACTCAAGCACGGGCGAGTTTGGGCTTCAAGCGAAACTCAAGCACATGCGAGTTTAGGCTGCTAGCGAAGCTCAGGTGATGGCGAGTTTGGGATGCAGGCGAAAGTCAAACGCTAGCGAGTTTGTGCCACGCGTTCGCCTACGGACCCAAATGCTTGCCAGCTAGTGCGTGCGTCAATCCTCATTAATTGTGAAGTGATGGAACGCTCCGCCTTCCGCGCTTAATTCGAACCGTCGGTTTGGAGTCCCAAGAGCCGTGGCTTTTATGGGCGTTGAGCTCGAAGCATCGTGGGATATCTGAGCCGCTCGAATATTTAGGACATCAAATCTCAGCCGTTGGACTTTTGGCTATATAATGTATTTGCCATCCCTCTGGCCGAGTTCTCGTATTTATGAAAATTCACCTCAAAAGAGAAAACTCCAGAATCCCCTTTGTTCAATGGCTTCCGAGAGTGTTGGTTCCTCCTCCTCTATTGTCGGCGCTGGTACGACGCCACCTTCGGTTGTAGATTCGACCCGAGGGTCTTCTGCTCCTGCTCCTACCCCTAGACCTGTGTTTGTCGTCCTCCAGAAGTTGGAGGACGCCATACGCAGGACGGCTGCCATCGTTAGCGAGGGTGCCGGGAGGTATTATGATATGCTCCCCTTCATAGAGCAGAGCCTGGAGGAGATCCGTCGCGTGGGTGGTCCTCAGCTCGCCCGGTGATATGAGTGAGAGCTCCATCGCTTGGAGGGGCTGAAGTATCGCCTCGAGGGCTTGGTGCATGCTGATCCTGGTGACGAGCTCCCACCGCTCATGATGAGCGCCATGTTTGAGCGTGAGGCTCTGGCGAGGCGCATTCTGGCGCAAGAGGCTGAGCTTGAACGTCTGCAGATGCAACACCTCGCCTTGCTGGCCAAGATGGATGCTTACCATGATGCCTGCTCTTTCACGGAGGTAGAATCCCTTCGGGGGGAGGAGAACTTGAAGAAATGGCATGCCAAGAATGTCAGGGTCTGTCGCCTTGCTACTGGAGTGTGGTAGGTTCTCCGAGGTCTGTGCTAGGAAGCAGAGGACGGTGAAGCTACCCTCGTCCGGCTTCGGTGACGACAGGAGGAACAGGCCCGAGCCAAGCAGGCGGTGGAGCTTGCAGGCGTGAAAGCGAGGATCGCCACCTTCAGTCTGCTGAAGCTACTCTAGGCGTTCTCCTTTGTTATGCCTATTAAAAACTTTTGATTATGTTTGCTATATTTTAACCATGTTGCTTGTAAACTTCGCCTGAAAAGGCTTTTTATGTTTTGGGTAATTTAACATTTTGCGTGCATAGTCCCCCCCCCCTTTTTTATTTTCTGGCGTTGATCTGTACTTAGAACCTTTTGATTGATCGCTGGCGGTCCTTGTGTTGGACTCGCTTTCGCTATTTGTTGTCTGCCTGAGTCAAGCCAGCCACACTACTTTCTGCAACGTGGCTAGCCTTTGACGAATTTGCCTTGTACTTAGTCGTCATGACCCTCCTCTGCTGTTGGCTGCTCGTAGCGTGGGGTCGGGTGAAACCCGACTCTTGCGTTGTAGTTCAGGCAAACTCGTGAGGGTAACACTCAGCTTGAAATAAAGAGCGGTTGCTTGCGTAAGTGACCAGCTTAAGACCCCAACGATGACTTGCCTTTTGGCGAGTTGCTGTTCGAGGGGGCGGTTGGAGCATGTCGCCTGATAAACCGCTCTTGGTAATTATCATCGTCCCCGAAGGTGACGACGTAAATGATAATCGAATCATTCAGGGATGTAGGAATATTACGATTGATTGTTGTAGAATCCGTCGCATGGTAAGCTGCTACCCATCGGTTATTCTAAGAGAATATTAGGATAGTCGGAATAGGTCAAGTAGTTTAGGGATGTAGGAGTGTGACTATTGACTGAAGTAGTAACACATCGCATGGTAGGTCACTACTTGGTCCATGTTACTCGTGAAAATAACGGGGCCAGCCATCAGAGGTAATCATTAACGTGATAGAAGTTTGTTGCGATCGGAGCAACTATGGGGACTCATCATCCCATTAGAGGGGATTGATAAGTTGATTTTGTCAGAGGTGAAGGTTAACATGACAGGATTATTTGCCACGATGTGAGCGACTTTGTGGACTCACCATCCTATTGGAGAGGATTGGTAAGTTGATTTTGTCAGAGGTGAAGGTTAACATGACATGATTGTTTGTTACGATGTGAGCGACTGTGTGGGCTCACCATCCTATTGGAGAGATTTGATAAGTTGATTTTGTCAGAGGTGAGGGTTAACCTGACAGTTAGTTTTGGTCCTAATCTGTAAGAAGGTTGGACCAAGTGGCGATCTAGGTTACACTTAAGAACACTGTTTGTAGCGTCTCGTATAGGGTTTCCCGTCGGAGTATATAAAATAGGAACAATTTAGCCGCATGTACTAGTTGGAGGGGTTTGAGGACCAGTTTAGACTCATGCACTCGTGGGAGTTTGTGAGAACCAGTTGAGACTCATGCACTCACGGGAGTTTGTGTGAACCAGTTTAGACTCATGCACTCGCAGGAGTTTATGAGAGGCACTAGGGGTAGTACTTTTTCAAGAACTTGCCATTGATAGGCATCATGATCTTATCGCCATTCGGTTTGACGAGATGATAAGCTCCATTTGAATAGACTGTCTCTACTACGAACGGTCCTTCCCATTTGGGCTGAAATTTCCCCTTCTTCTCGGAAGTGAGAATCATCGGTCGTTGGACGACAAGCACCAATTCTCCCTCCTTAAAGGATCGACATTTGACTTTCTTGTCGAAAGCCTTCGCGTAGGGCCTCTTGTGCTCTGCAAGTACCATCATGGGCTTCGCGTAGGGCCTCTTGTGCTTCTATCTTTGAAAGACATCAAAGTAACAAGCTGTCATACGACCTTCGATACAACGTCTTCGTGGTCGAATTGTAGTAGAATCTTAAGGCACGCTGATAGACAGACTCTCGCTCTCTAGCGTCTTCGGGCAGCATGCCGTACAAGACATAATCGATGATCGGGAGACGCCAATCTTTTGGGTCGGGTTGATTCAGAACTTGGTGAGTGGCGTTCACTTCTAGAACATCTTTCGGTCGAAAGAGTCTTCGGCTTGCCACAGTGACCCATTGAGTCGTTTCTAGTGGCTGGGCCAAGTTAGTCGCCAGGGATGCGAGGGTGTCCGCGTGCGTGTTCTTGGAACGGAGCATGTGCTCGATGCGGAAGCTTTCAAATGACTCTACTAACTTGGTGGCTGCTTTGTGAAGTGGGATCAGGTCGTCGTTTTTCACTTCGTATTCTCTCGTCATTTGCTTGACAACGAGCTGGGAGTCGCCATAGGCCTCGAGGTGCTTTATCTCTAACTCTCTTGCCAACTCAAGTCCAATGAGTAGCGCATTGTACTCAGCCAAATTGTTGGTGCATGGCTCTGTTAGAGAAAAAGCTCAAGGTAGTATGTGGTTATGTAGGGAAGTAAGGACCACCCCCACTCCTGCAACGATAGATCCGCTCGTGCCGACGCGAGATGCGCCATTAAAGAACATCTGCCAGGCTTCCGCTGGGGAGGTCGTGTTGACTTCGGGGGGTTCATCTGGCAAATCCTCGAACATGTCAGTTTTCGCCCTTAACGGATGACTAGCCATGAGATCACAGATAGCCTGTCCTTTGACTGACTTCTGTGGCATGAAGTGAATATCGTATTGAGATAGCAGGAGTGCCCATCTAGCCAAATGCCAGTTTAGGACTGCCGGCTGCGTCATGAAGACTTGGATGGGGTTCATCCGGGAAATGACATGGATGGTTTGGCCGACTAGGTAGTGTCGCATCTTTTGGATGGCAAATACCAAGGCTAAACACTCCTTTTCAACCATAGGGTATCGTCGTTCAGCACCCTGTAGGGTTCTACTCAGGTAATAGATGCCCTGCTCGTGGCCGGCGTCGTCATTTTATGCCAATAGAGCGCCCAGGGAATGCTCCATAGCCCGTATGTAGATGAGGAATGGCTTTCCTGAGATTGGAGCCGCAAGGACGGGCGGGTTCGAGAGATAAGCTTTTATCTCCTCAAAGGCTCGTTGGCAAGGCTCGTCCCACATGAAAGAAGTACTCTTCTTCATCAGTTTGGAGAAGGGTTGACACTTATCCGAAAGATTTAAAATGAACCTCCGGATGTAAGCCAATCGCCCCTGAAGGCCCCTTAGTTCTTTAAGGTTTCGGGGCAGCTGGAGCTCCTGAATAGCTCATACCTTGTCTGGGTTAATTCGGATTCCTTTTGCTGTTACCAGAGGAATTTATCGCTGGACATCCCTAAGAATGACTTTGTAGGATTCATCTTGAGTTGGTGAGTCCTCATGAGTTCAAACATCACCCTCAAGTCTTGGAGATGGTCATCTTTATTGCGATTTTTCATGACCAAGTTGTCCACATAGCACTCGACCATCTTTCTCAGGTGATCTCGAAAGATCGTGCTCATGGAGCGTTGGTAGGTTGCACCTGTGTTTTTGAGTCCGAACGGCATGAACGTGTAGCAGTATACCCCTATAGGATTTCTGAATGAAGTGTGTTTTTCGTTCTCGGGGTGCATTTTGATTTGATTGTACCCTAAGAACCCATCCATGAATGACATCCTCTCAAACCCGCACGTGTTATCAATGATGACATCTGTGATGGGCAAAGGAAACTCGTCTTTAGGGCACGCAGCATTGAGATCCCTGAAGTCAATACAGATGTGAATCTTACCATTCTTCTTCAGGACTGGAACAATATTAGCTACCCAGTCGGGGTGTTGTTCCTCTCTGATGAAGCCGGATTCGATCAGTTTCTTCACTTCAGCCTCGATTGCCTCTATGATTTGTGGACAAAACCGCCTCTGCTGTTGTTTGACCGGTCTGGCATCTGAGCCGATGTTGAGGCGATGCATGGCGACCCGTGGATCGAGGTCGGGCATGTCCTCGTAATTCCATGCGAAAACATCAATGTACTCCCGTATGAGAGCAATGAGACCTTCTTTCTCTTAGGGAGGTAGACTACCATTGATGAATATAGGCATGGGATTAGTCTCATCACCCATGTTCACTTGGAGGATCTCGTCTTCGGTTAGTGGTTCACGTTGCTCGAAGCGACTATTCCACTGAGCGTTGACGTGACAGTCCCATGTCTCATCATAAAGCGGGACCTGTCCGTCTCCTGCCATTTTGGCGGTGTTAATTGTAGCCATGTTGACTGTAAGGTTGTCGAACAAGTCCATTATGCTGACGTCTGAGTCCCATGCTGAGATTGTCAACGATCGATCCCCCGAACGTGCATAGTCAGAGTCCTCGTTAAAATAACAGAACAAATCGGATGAGGAAGAGGAGTAGCCTAAACCTCTCCGAGTCCTGTTGAAGTAATTTGAGGGTTTTCCTTTAGGCACGTAAGCAGGTCGGATGACCGTCTTTCGCCCCCGGTCGTAATTCAGGCCCTTTGGACGAGTGAGGTCGTACCCTATGTTTCTCATTATGCGCTTCGTGATTTGACTGTACTGTGAAAACTAAGGCGCGGGGGGCTTCATCTTCAGACTCGTCCTACAACGTGTGCAAAGGGTGATCGATTCGTCCGAAGATAATATCTTTTTGATAGTTATCCCGGGCCGGTACGATGAGTACGGCTTGTGAAGACTTGATCGGTTGTCTCTTTGCTACATACGACGAGCATATAGGAAAGTGTAGGGAAGGGTCGCCATAGAGTTTCGACATTAGGTCATTAGGCGCATCATCCCCAGACGTTGAGCAAGACGAAAAATAAGCAAAGTTTAACTTCTCATTCAAGATAATCTCTTCCGCCTGAACAGCGTTAGTTACATTGTGACTTTCGCAGCCGATTACAATTGATTCAAAATCGTTCAGGACCAGGCTATCGCCGTCCTCAGGTTCTCTATCCGCCTCATTGCCTCTCTCGAGCTCCTCAATCGGTGGCTCATCGGGGTCCTGGTATAGCAGAGAGTCTGTGAAGTAGTTTTTGACGCCCTTGAAGGGTTGCTTTTCGGCTACTACTATTTTCACCTACTCGTAATCATCAACATACTTTAAACATTAGTGTAGTGTGGACGGGACTATCCGGTTACTGTAGATCCACGGACGTCCCAAGAGCACATTGTAGGATGGCTCGGCGTCGATGACGTAGCAGGTCACCTCAGTCTTCAAGTCGCCTATTCGGCACTTCAGACGGATCTTGCCGAGCGGCCGAGTCCCAGTAGCATTGAAGCCAAAGATAGTCGTGGTAGTCGTGGACAGACGTTTCGGGGGTATCCCTAGGTGTTTGATCAACTTCAGGGGTACAGTACTTAGTGCGGACCCCGGGTCAACTTGAATTCGATCCACTTTCGACGAACCGACGTACCCCGTGAAGTACAGTGGTCGATCATGAGACGTGCTCTTGATGAGCATGTCCTCAAGAGTGAATATGATGCGAGGGACCCGCCTCTCGGTGGCTTGGCAGCACATAGAACATTCCCGTTCAGTGTCTTCTTCCGTCAAGAAGTGGGTGGAGAAGACCTCCGAGTCGGCCAATGCCTCTTGTAGGGCTTCCCGGGTAGGCCTGGATAGCGCAGGAGGTCATACATGGTAATTCGCGTGGGGATGCTCTTCAGCTGCGTGAGCACGTTGAATCGGAAAGGCTGATTGCTCGAGCTTGGCCTGTCTGGATCCGGAGGGGTTGCTGCCGCTTGCTCGTGGGAGGTCCTGTCGGGTTCTCCACCCTCATAAGGTATTCTTTGGCAAATTCCTTCCCTGTTCTAGTAGTGAGGATGGTAGTTTCCTCATCAGAGTCGGTGAGGGTGATACTGCAGTCTGGTCTCCATCTGGCATAGCGGAGACGACATTGCAAGGTTTGCTTTTGGCCTTCCTTGGGGGTTTTGCGGTCCATTGTTCATCGTTGAGGACGTCCGGATGGACCCACATCACTTGACCTGACGGCAAAATATGGGGTACTAAACATTTCCCTCGTTGGTTGTGAGGGTCGTCATTGGTGATTTTCAGGACAACTTTGGGGATAGAAATTACCCCCGTCGGAGCCTGAACCTCCGGAAGATCTGTCCCAAAGCTCAGGGTGATCATATTTGTGGTCACCTGCTTTTGTGCCTTCTCCTTCTTTAGGACTCTGGCATCGTAGAGGGCCTGGAGTTTGTCCTTAAGGATGTAACACTTAGAGATGTAGTGACCAAGGAACCTGTGGTACGCACAGTAACTCGGGTCGCTAGTCTTGTTCGCCTCCTTAGGCTTTGTGACCTCTGGTAGTTTGATTCGATTGCTCTTTAAGAGTGTGTCGAATGTTACCACCATTTGGTCCTCTGTGAAGTCGTATTGCTTTGGAGGACGTTGCTCGAACTGCCTGGGCTTTGGCCTTTGGGCCGTTTTGGGCATCGTTGCAGCATCGACGGCCATGATCTCTTTTCCTCTTGTTCGAGGGGGATTCTTTGGCACGGTCGGCTCCATGGCTCCCTTCTTGGGGTGAGGTTCTTCGGCCTCTAGCCATATGATCATGTTTTCCACCTACTCGCCCTGGCAGACAAGTTCTTTCCAGGTTCGGGTTTCCACCGCGCCGACCTTGGACAGAATGTGGATTGAGAGATTATTGTGGCACATTTCCATCAGCGTGGATTCGAAAACTTGATCCCGACAGTGGACTGATCGGTTCCTGAATCTCTTTACGAAGTTGTTGACCGACTCCGACTTCCTCTAAGAAGAGCCTTTCCGCGTCAGCCCATGACTTGATAGAGCTGGGTTCTAACTTGCGGAACCATTCAAACGCTACCCCCTTAAGGGTGCCTATGAACAACCGGGTGAGGATGGCATCATTCCCCGTAAGGAACCCGATCTGTGCCATAAAATAGTAGATGTGCTGTGAGGGCGAGCCCTTTCCATCGAACTATACCAAGCTAATCGGCTTGAACTTTGCTGGGTATGGGACTGTATCCACTCGACAGGATAGGGTCAGACTACCCCCAGCTTGTTCATGTTTTGCTGGAGTTTCAAAGTGTTGAGCTGGCTTTGGAACTCATCGAACCTCTTGTCGCGGGCGCTACCCCCAGTGTGCGACGTCCCTAGAGACGTTTTGGAAGAGTAGTCGGACTGTGGACCGGCATTATCCTCCGTTTTAGTTGTTGGATGAAGAGGGGGCACCCACTCCTTACTCCCCATTGGCCGCGGTAGGGCACGCTAGGCTCTCTTCTTCTTTTTCTTCCTGTTCAGAAGCTGCTCCAACATTTCCCTTAAGGAGTCGATGGTTGCCTGTTGCTCTTCGAACTTCTTAGCGACCGTCTGCTCATTCGTAGCATCGGTCACATGTACCCTTACCAGTGCGTCCTGACTTGAGTGCGATGTTTGGGATGTGGCTGCCGCTGAGCAAGCCTCCTCTTCATCGTCAGAAGGAGGTGCTAAAGTTGAGTAATCGAACCTGATGCTCACCCCTGTGCGACTGCGGGTACATTGGTATATACTATCTTATCCCATCGAACAAGCGGAGGATTAGGCCCCAGGAAGGAGTCCGAATCTAGAGAACTGGAAAGCATGGCCTTACCCTTGTCCGTCATGTTGATTGTAGCGGACGGGAGCTCTAGATCATCGGCGGCGAGTCTCTTCCGGCGGTGTTGCCTCCGACTCGAAGGTCTCAGCTTGGAGGGTCGTTGAGCTAGCCTTTTGAATACCGAGGGCCTCGCTGTTTTCACACACTGGCAGTCAGTGAGTACTACCTGAATGAGTCTTTCGCAGTGACATTGCGGACTCACCTCTTGCATAGTGCGTTTGCGAGTTAGGTACCCTCGGAGATCCTCTGCGGGTGGCTGGCGATAGCCGCCAGGGCTAGAGGGTTCAGCTAGATGACTGCATGATCGGGGTTTAGATGAACCCCCTTGTGCACTCCGTGAAGGGTGTTTAGGTGTTGGAGTTGGGCGGGTTCGCCTTAACAGGCGAGTTGCCACGCTCGGGCGATTTTGTTTCCATTGGTGGACCTCGTCTACTCGCCCATGCGGGTGGGTTTAGGATGTCTCGCCTAATGCTTTGCCTTTGTTGTGAAGGCTTACTTAGCCATGACGTCTGTCCGTCGAGTGGACTTGACGTGGCTCGCTTAATGTCGGTGGCTCATCAGGCTCGCCTGAGTTGCGCGGGCTGTTCGCTTCAGGGATGTGACCTGAGAAGCAAAATCTGCCTGTTTTGGCGAGCCCGCCTGGAGCGTTAGTTTTGACAGAATGGGAGATGTTTTGGTCAGGGCGAATCCCACCTGCCGGTAAGAGTTTTGCTGATTTGGTGATCCCTTCAGCACTCAGAGGGTCGAGTCTCCGCCTCGCGTCATCCAGACCTGATTAATACCTCAAGCCGTCATACGAGACGAAGGTTTGAGCCTTCTGCCGGGCGAGGAGCTGTCGTCGCCACTGCCAGGCTCTTCTTGAAAGAGGAGCGCCTAGGCGGGTCATGTTGACCCGGTTTGCGCCAGAGTGAACTTCCGCTTCCTCTTGGGCGAAGATTTGTGAGGGTCGTTTGGCAACCCATTCGGTGATATTCCGCCTAGTGTTTCTGGCCTTTGGTTTGGCCGCGATTGATTTTGGGGAAGTTTGATTCCTCGCCATGACTCGGATGGCATCCTCAAGCGCGGGGGTCTTGGCCGTTTGAGGTCGGCCCCTGCGCACGACTCGGTGGTGTTTGCGGGACACATCGCCACCAGAGGAGGAGGAGGAGGAAAAATACTCTTCGTACTTGGCCTGGTCGAACTCGATTTCTAGGGACTCCACTGTTGTCCGGACAGGAACCTCGTCGAACTGAGCTACCACCATTTTGGTTGAAGAAATAGTTTCTCCCACTGTGATCGCCATCTTCTGTAGGTACAAATTTTGATCACCCGAAACAGGAATTTCATTTGTATTAATAAGAATAGCTTATTACAAACTAATGAATCAAAATTACAATAGAAACGAAGGGAAGGCGCTCCTTGTTTAACGTGGAGACTTTGGTAGCTATAGGACGCCTCGTTCGATTGTCGCACCGAGTCTGCTTCCCTTGGACGATCCGACTGAGGTTGTTGGTGAGCTTTAGTACGCAGTAGAAGCTCGTGCTGGTCAAGTTCGAATTTCTTGAGTTCCAAACGACGATCGGAGCCGAGAACTGAGAGTTAATGGTTCGATTGATTGATTGAATCGGCTAAATGAATTCTGAATGAATTTCTTTCTAACCGTTCTTCTGAACTTTTCAATCTCGAACCTCTTTCCTGTTGCCAGGAGAGGTTCTTAAATAGAGGAGAGATGGTGTGGTCACTCCCTTGGATCATGGGATGTGACCATGTACTGTTGGGAGGTATCATGCTTCTCACTTGTACCATGAGCGGCCGTTTGAGGGGCTCGGGGTACTGCGCTCCTTCCCTTCATGTCGTGAGGAGTGGGAAGGCCTATCCCTATACGTGGTATAGCGGCTGCCAAGTACTCAGGCGAGTTTGGTGAGTTTGCCATTTGTAGGAAAATTTAGCTCTTGACTTGTGCAGGTGAGGTGAGCTTCATGCAAGCGGACTTGGCGACTGCATGGATTTGACCAACCCCTCGTACTGGGAGCTGCTACTTAATGGACTCGGAGTACTATGCTCCTTCCCTTTACGTCATGAGGAGTGAGAAGGCCCATCCCTGTACGTGGTATAGCGGCTGCCAAGTACTCTGGTGAGTTTGGCGAGTTTGGCCAGTTTGCCGTTTGTAGCGAATTCAGCTCTTGACTCGTGCAGGCGAGGCGAGCTTCATGCAAGCGGACTTGGCGACTGCATGGTTTTGACCGACCCCTCGTACTGGGAGCGGCTACTTGATGGGCTCGTAGTACTGTGCTCCTTCCCTTCACGTCGTGAGGAGTGGGAAGGCCCATCCCTATACGTGGTATAACGGCTACCAAGTACTCTGGTGAGTTTGGCGAGTTTACCGTTTGTAGGCGAATTCAGCTCTTGAATTGTGCAGGTGAGGTGAGCTTCATGCAAGCAGACTTGGCGACTGCATGGATTTGACCAACCCCTCGTACTGGGAGCGGCTACTTGATGGGCTCAGAGTACTGTGCTCCTTCTCTTCACGTCGTGAGGAGTGGGAAGGCACATCCATGTACGTGATATAGCGGCTGCTAAGTACTCTGGTGAGTTTGGCGAGTTTACTGTTTGTAGGCGAATTCAGCTCTTGACTCGTGCAGGCGAGGCGAGCTTCATGCAAGCATACTTGGTGACTGCATGGATTTGACCGACCACCGTACTAGGAGCGGCTACTTGATGGGCTCGGAGTACTATGCTCCTTCCCTTCACGTTGTGAGGAGTGGGAAGGCCCATCCCTGTATGTGATATAGTGACTGCCAAGTACTCTGGTGAGTTTGGCGAGTTTGCCGTTTGTAGGCGAATTCAGCTTTTGACTCGTGCAGGCGAGGCGAGCTTCATGCAAGCGGACTTGGCGACCGCATGGATTTGACCAACCCCTCGTACTGGGAGCGGCTACTTGAATGGCTCAGAGTACTGTGCTCCTTCCCTTCACATTGTGAGGAGTGGGAAGGCCCATCCCTGTACGTGGTATAGCGGCTGCCAAGTATTCTGGTGAGTTTGGCGAGTTTGCCATTTGTAGGCGAATTCAGCTCTTAACTCGTGCAGGCGAGGCGAGTTTCATCGTGGAGAGCCTATGGTTGTTCGCTGTGAAAATCGAGTCTTTCTTCATTGTTGATTCCATTGCCATCTTAGTTAACAACTTTTTGAGTTACAAAGATCCGGTCTTTTTATAAGATCCGGTTACAATGAAAATCAAAGAAAAATAAAGAAAAATTATAACTTTCTCCTTTTGTGTCGAACAAATCACGAGCTCCTGTTTTGCGGTCGCTCGCTTGCGTAGGTTGTTTGCCTGCGCCGGGGTTGATCCGTGGACCACCACGAGATCTAGATCCGGTCGGATTTACGCAGTACGACGGGTATTATTTCACGAAGAAAATAATAGCCGGGGGGGATTATTTCACCAAGGAAATAATCGCTCAAATCTCGGGATCAAAGACCAAGCTTTGATCCGGAGTATGCCTACGTAGATCTGAGATCCGATTTGAGATCCGGTTCCTCTCGAACTCTTGCCTTATTTGGCGTTGACGATCGCCGAGCACCGGATCTGGATGAACAAGTCTTCAAAGTCCCAAAGTTGAGATCTTTTTAAGTTCTGAGTCTCCAATCCAGCAGGGCTTCGCCTCTCCAAAATCCAACCTTTTCAAATGAACAAGGGGGGCCTATTTATAGGCTACCTTCACTGTGCCCCTGGCACAGGGTGGCCGGCCACCTTGGTGGCTCGGTGGTGGTCGTCGAGCCACCACATGGTGGCTTGGTGGCCGCCGAGCCACCTTGGTGGCCGCCAAGCCACCACAAGGTGGCTCGGTGAGCCACCAAGGTGGCTCGGTGAGCCACCAAGGTGGCTCGGCCGAGCCACTACTTGGTGGCTCGGCCACCGAGCCTCCTTGGTGGCTGGGTGAGCCGACCTCCAGGTGTTTGTCGTTTTGCCTCTTTGTGCCCGTTTTTCGGTTCTGCGGTTGATTGGTTTGGATTCGATTCGTTGACCTGATTTGGCAGTAAATCCGCTTCTGAGTTCGAATCCAAAACTGATCTTGAATCGATCGCGATTCATCCGAGTCCGCTCTTGGTTGGATGACTCGTTGATTCCTCAACCCGTTGGCTTGATTCCGCACGCGAGTGGATTCGTTCCGTTGTTTTGTGTGCGGTTTGTCGGCTTCGTAGCCTCGTTAGTCCGCTTCGTCGCGTATCATTTGGCTTCGGTGTTTGCGGGCTAACGGTCATGTTCGGATACGTCGCCCGATGGTCAGTTTGTCAAATCGGCGTTGTCGAACTGTGTTAAGGGACATATAGGCAGTTTTATACGCCTACAGATACCCCCTCCAAAGTATTTCAGCCTCGTTCTTTTATAGAAGAGCCTGGAATACTTTGAATATGATTGTCCCATCCTTCGATTGGTTACGACGGGATATTTGGAATGGCTTCTGTTCTTGATTCCTTCAGTCCTCCAGGCTATTCGGTGCTTTGTCGAATATCTGTAAGGGTTCCGGTGCTGCATTTATTGTCTGACCGTCTGTCGGAATTTTGAATTTGAAGTCGATTATCGATTTTCTGGCTTTTTAGCTCGAGTTGGTTGCTTCAACACATAACTGATCATCGATTGACATTTGCGATGCGTTGTCCGGCGTCTGAGCTTCATTGCGACGCGTTGTCTGGCGTTCGACACAGTTTATACTCGTACGTCTGCTGGAGTATACACAGTTTAAGCTCTTAAGGAATTGGAGCGTGGCAGATACTTGAGTCACGAGACCAATTTATAAAATTGATGCGTCAATGACTCGTATTTATAGAATTTTTAGCAAATTCTCAGCCATCAACAGGTTTGATAAGCCTTTACCGACTACCGTTTGAGTCGGGCTAGCATGCGGATTGTTTAAGTCCGTTCCGCATGTGACGTTAAGCTAAAAGAGTTAACCCTTTTAGTGCTACGATATTGAATACGTAGACTTCGTCTTTCTCCTGTGAAAAGACTAAACAGCAACGTGTATGAGACATTGACTTAGGATTTTTGGCAAATCCTCAGCCTTCAACGGATTTGACGTGCTCTTACCGATTACCGTTTGAATCGGGCTTACATGCGGATTGTTTAAATCCGTTCCGCATGTGACGTTGTGCTAAAGGAATGAACTCCCTTAGACTTTATGCTATGATGTTGAATACATAGGCTATACCATTTGTTACGGGAATAGGCTACCCGGCGACACGTGTTAGGCGTTGACTTTAGGATTTTTGGCTAACCCCCAGCCTTCAACGGATTTGATTAGCCTTTACCGACTACCGTTTAAGTCGGGCTATCATGCGGATTATCTAAATCCGTTCCGCATGTAACGTTGCGCTAAAGGAATGAACTCCCTTAGACTTTGTGCTACGACTTCGAATACGTAGACTTCGTCATTATTACGGGAATAGGCTACCCGGCAACATGTATTAGACGCTGACTTATCCTTACTTAGGTTTCAGGATAAGATACCCAAGAATTGAACTCTGGTGTCTTTTTGGACAGTAAAAGACTAATCTGGCGACGCGTGTTAGGCGTCGGCATTGTAGGTGTCAAAAATACTTACAGACATCCAAATAACAATTAAAACAACATGGAAGAATAATTTACACGTCATCAAACAACACATGTTGGCGCGGTAGGACAGAGTGCCGCGGCTAAGGCGCGGCAACCCATGGTGCCGCGGCTAAGGCGCGGCAGCATATAGTGTCGCGGCGTAGGCGCTACAACCTAGGGTGTCGCGGCTATTTTAAAGGAGTGCTGTGGCGGTTACAAGGTAGTTATACGATGGTTTCTGAAGTCCACGTGGTGACATATCAGAAATAGAACGTGTGCTGACGTGGAAAAGCAGTTAAACCACGTAAAAAAGTGGTTAAAGATCGTGGGAGAGCGGTTTCAAGCACGATGGAACGTGCTGGTAACTGCCTCTTCGGCCGCGGCATCATATACTGCCGCGCCAATAGCCGTGGCAGTGTAGACTGCAGCGGCCAAAGAGTAACTACTTGGACAGTTATTTTGCCCCATGTTCGTTGTGGTGCACTTCTACCCCTATAAATACCCCCCTAAACACGAAGTAAAGGAGAGAGAGCAGATTAGAGCAGAAGAGACTTGAGCCTTTGGAGATTTTGAGAAAGAAAGAGAGAATTTTCACCTTTTGACAAGTATCATTTGGTGATTCCTAGAGATCTAGCTCAGACTTGATCTTTGGAAGAGTGAATATCTTACATCGATAAGATACTCGCTTCAAATTCCTACTTCGATAAACGAAGGAAGGATCTCAATACAACCTCACGATCTTCGAATCGGTGGTCAACGAGCCAAAGCACTCCTGGCACAGGCGAAGTCCCACAAAACAGTGTTTGATAAACGAACTCTGTGTTATTTTATTCAAGAGTTATAATTTTTCTTATTTTCATTGTAATTCTCTGTAATCAAAAGAAGATTAATGGAATCTACGATGGAAACAACTTTTGCTGAAAACAAACTGGCGACCACAGTGGGAGCCAGCGGCCTCGCTGCCGAGGCCGCCGTGTCGCAGCCGATAAAGATTATCGTCACTGAAGAGATCGAATACGAGTTCGATCAAGCCAAATTCTAGGAATACTTGTCATCCTCATCCTCAAAATCTTCCTCGTCCCGCAGATGCAGGAAGATTTCTTCTCCTAAGAAGGTTTGCAAGTCTACAGTCTCTACGAAGGTCGCAGGTAAAGATTCTTACCCTATTGCTATTAAGGAGGTTACCCACGACGTCTCTGCTCCAAAGACTCCAGACCCGTTAAGGAGTCGCTGATGGATAATTCACCAGTGTTGACGAAAAGAGCTCGTCAGAGACGGCGCCAACGCCGTGCTCGACAACTGGCTAAGGCCATGCAACAAACTGACGGGGTCCACTACTATGCGGACCTAAAGTTAAGGAATCAGAAGATGGTTCAGTTGCCTCAGCGGCAAGACAATCACATTTCTGTAAAGCTTACAACAGAAGAGTGGACCCTCGTCAAAAGGGCACGTTCAACCTTGAAAGAACGGATTCAACGGCGTAAGGTGAAAGCCGCTCGTGCCCGTGCACTTCGTCAACAAGCTCAGAAGAACAAGAAGGAAATGGTGTATGAAAAAATACCAAAAAACTGTAAAATTTGGGTTCCCAAGACTGAAAATACCCAAAAAGTACAGAACAGTACAGTCTGCAACCGCGGCAGCACAAACTGCCGCGGCAATGTTTTCGACCGCGGTAGTCATGGCTGCCGCGGCTATCTGCTCAACCGCGACAGCTCTGACTGCCGCGACACTTCAAGTGGTCGTGATGTTCATCATCGTCACCAGACTACATCTGTAGTTCCATCTACACCTAATCCTGGTCCTTCTACTACAACAGCGTCTGCTTCATCACCAGTGAAACCCTGGGTTAGCCCAGATTTGTCCAAATTCAAAGTTACAATGGCGGATCGCCTCGGTCCTTTAGCTGATGATCAAGGCAAAGCCCCAGTTAAAGAAAGTCCAAGTCCAGCAAACAAATCCTTGGTGGTTTCCTACACAGGGGGTCGCAAACATCCTCCTGTCAGAACAAACCCGGTCCAAGACAAAAGAATACCAGTTCATGATCGTCTAGGACCCGTGAAGACTCCACTCCCGCAAGGGGGTGTATTAAAAAACTTGACCTTGGATCGCCCAGAAGCGACGAATAATCGTCTTGCGCATGTTAACAAGGTTCGCAAACCAAAGATAGGTTGCTCAAATCACGGTAGTGATGAGCTGTACTATCAGAACAATAAATCAAGAAAAAGGATTGTCCGAGAAGATGAATCGCATTGCGCATGCGAGAGACTCATCAAGGCAGTGTTGACGGAATGCGGTTGCTCACAAACCCCAAAACGAGTTTCCGTATTCCAAAGACTTTCGACTGAAGCGTCAAAACCCAAAGTGAGACGTTTCAATCAGAGGAAACCCACACGACGACAAGATGAATTCCCTGAAGTCACCATTAACATGACTGGCAGAGGAAAACAGCAATTAATCAACCCTAACCCTGATTTCTCTTCAGAAGGAAGAGTTGAGTAGGGTCTTTCCCAAATAATGGCACGGTTGCAACGAAGGGCCAACCGACGCCGAGATTATAAAAAGATGCACGAAGGATTGTCGTCGGATGAAGAATTGTCTGATACTTGTTCCGCTATCGCTTCAGATGATACCGCGTCCAGTGTGGGGCGAGCGAGAGAATCATTCGCCATCACGCCAGATCAATTAGCTCAGATACTGCAAGAAGCGTTGGCCAAACAACGCGAAGAGATCAGAGCCGAAATCAAAACGGAAATGGAGTTGACAATGCAGTAGGTACGAGACTTGCAGGCTCAACAGCACCAACCGGAATCAAGCCAGAAGGCAGAATCCAGTAAACGCAATGCCAAGCTTTTACATATAGCTGAGAATGATGACAAAGAAGACGAGACTATCTTTGATGATCCCCCTCCAGATAAAGACGATTCTGGAAGCGGTCCAGCTAAATCAACTCTTCAAGTTCATCTGAAGAAGACTGAAGAGGAAGACAAGAAGATACAGGACCTTGAGAGTAAAGTCAACGCCTTGATGACAGCTCAAGAAGTGAAGAAAACGGGCATTCCATACCCGTATCCGAGGGAGTGGGATTTGATTCCTTATCCCCCAAAATTTAATCTGATTAACTTTACTCATTTTGATGGCAGGGGTTCACCAACTCAGCACTTGATCTATTTCAAGTCACATCTCGGCGTAATATCAGGAAATGAAGCCCTGATGGTTCGGTCATTCGTAGGAACCCTCCGCGGGTCTGCCTTCGATTGGTACCGACGCCTGAAACCTAGGAGCGTTACCAGCTGGGAAGATATGGAAGAGCTGTTTCTCACTAACTTTTTCGACGACGACACAGAGGTCTCCATAGGCTCGTTGTTGGACGAGAAGCAGAAGAATGGGGAATCAGTTGACGTCTTTGTCAAACGGTTCCGGAACAAGGCGGTGAACTGCCGAGATCCACTCACAGAGGAGTTTATCCTACAGACATGCCATAACAATTTGTCTTTGGATGTGCTGGAGATAATGGGGGTTGTACCCTCTAAAACTTGGAAGGAGTTGAAGGTTAGAGGTGAACAAGCTGAACGGTTTCTCAAAAGAAGGAATTTAGAGAGAGGTCAGCCACCAGCTAACAATCAAAATCAGAAACAGAACTTCAATCCTCGAGGCAGAGGAAGAGGGTCGGGAGCTGCTGTTGACGCACACCAAACATCACAACAGCCGCCACAACCACAACCGCAGCAGTCATCATTCCAGCTAGCGCCGAATCAGAGTCAACAGCCTCAGAAACAGTTTAAACCTTCTGAGCCCAGATTCCCGAAGGAGTATTCTTTCAAAGATGATGAAGTTCCGGTTATCTTCAAATACCTACTGGATAATAATAAGATCAAGCTTCCACCGGTCACAAACCAAGAAGAAGCAAAGAAGATTAATGACCCAAAATACTGTGCGTATCACAGGAGGGTCCACCATCCCACTAAGGCGTGTTATGTCTTGAAGGACAAAATACAGACCTTAATCAATGTTGGTATTGTGACACCGAAGCCAAAGGAGAAGAAGGTGGGTGCAAACGCGGTCTCTATTAGCTTCGGATCAGTTTCCTTATCCTGGTTTCAAGCTGAGCCAGTATCGAAAGTGAAGATGCAAACCATCAACGATGATCCTCATGGACAGCACCAAAAAGGGCTAGTATCACATACGGCCCCTAACGGCGAAATCCTTTGGGTTCATCCGGATTTGCTTGAGGATGAACAGTGGACGACATCCACGTCAAAGAAGAAATCAAAGGGTAAAGGAAAAGAGAAGTCATGTTACAGAGCCTCGGCAATTCCGGAACAAGACGATGAAGAGATAGCAACCCTGCCACTTTCTGATGAAGAACAAGAAGTTTTCGCAACAAGGGGTGGAAATGAATATCATTACTAGTATCCTGAAGCTTCTAATCCTAATGGTAAAACTTTTGCAGAACTGGGGGTGGTTACGACCTCGCCCATACCAATTGAGAAACCTCAGAAAGTGGTTAAGCAGAAAGAGAAGGAACTTCAACCCAAAGAAGTTCAATTTCCGAAGCAGCCTCGTTTCAATCGACCTATTAGACGAGACAAACCGGAAAGTTCAAATACTCCATTCCGCTTCGACGTCATGACTCAATTAGCTAATATCCCAGCAAGGATCACGCTATACGAGTTGCTTCGCCTTTCGAAAGAAACTAGGGAAGCTTTACAAGAAGCCTTGGCTGATTCTGAGGTATTCCTCACTCAGATCAAACCAACTCCTGAAAAGCCAGAGTCGTCGGTACAGTATTGCAATCTGGCAGCCACCAAATTCCCTTGCATCGCTTTCACAAAAGAAGATATGCAAGTTAGGAATTCGAAGCATGATAGACCACTGTATTTTACTGGATACATCGGTTCGAACATGGTCAACCGGATTCAAGTTGATCCAGGTTCCGCTGTAAGCATCATGCCACTCCGGTTGATGTACCACCTCGGAATTCCCGCCAGCAAGTTAGCCTCCATAGGAACGGTCATCTACGGGTTCAATACTAGTGGATCAAGACCGTTGGGAAAGATCCGAGTGAAGTGTCAACTCGGAGATTTGAAGTCTGAAGTCACCTGCTATGTGATTGACACAGAGACTTCCTATAATTTACTGTTGGGTCGTCCATGGATCTACGGTAATCTTATAGTGCCCTCCACCCTTCATCAGTGTTTGAAATATGTCGACACTAATGAGGAGGTTAAGACGGTGGTCGCGGATAAGCAACCATTCAAAGGGTTAGAAAACTATTTTACTGACTCCCTTCTATATGGTGCTGAGTCCGAAACTGAACCATCGGCCCATGGCACGGACAGCGGGAAAGAAGCTGATACCGAAGCCGGGCTCGATTATAGTGAATGTCTTGTACTAAATGACATTGAACCTCTTGTAATCGATCTTGACGGTGATGAATCGTCGGACGAAAGTTGTAACTGGCAACTTGCCGATGAAATAATAAAGGATGATTTAGAGTATTCGCCTTGTCTTGATAATGTAATGCATGAATTATATGATAATCCTAATCTGCACATGCCAATTCGTTCGTCTTGCACGGCGACGAAATATCTTCAAAATTCAGCCGGGACAACGGTGATCCTACCTGCAAAGACAGGGGGTGAGAAAGAAATAATCTTTGGAAAAGGGAATCCATCCCCAGTTCCTGATCTTTTCTTGGATAGCAACTCAGATGAGGAAAAGCCGGGACGACACTTCTCTCGGTATAGCTCGCAAGCTAATGATTACATGGAGAGGCAAGGCTATGACCTCTCGCTTGGTGAAGGTCTTTATTTTGGTCAAGGAGTTAGGGTTCCACCCCGCTCTACCTATGTACCAAAAGGAAAACCGGATAATTATTACACTCATAATAGAGGTCTAGGTTATGCTTCGTCATCTGATGACGAGTGTGGCCAAAAGATCATTAACCAATTAAGAAGTGTGAGCGGACATTCATCCGATACTTCAATGTGGGATTCTGACACGAGCATTGGAGAGAGATTCAAAGCTCTAATGTCAAATATGGCAATAGTTGATCCTTCTACAACTAAAGAAGACGACCAATTGCCTATTTGGGAAGATCCCTGGATGCATTACATGAATATCCAGTACGGGGATCGTTTTGAACAGAGAGAACCTCCTACTGAAGATAAAGTAGTCCAAATTAATATGGGTGACGAAGCCAATCTGAAACCTATATTTATCAGCGGTGATCTTCCGCCGGATGAAAAAGAGGAACTAATTGCTCTAATTAAAGAGTATATCGACGTTTTCGCTTAGAACTACGAAGATATGCCAGGACTCGATCCAAATGTAGCAATGCATACTCTAAACATAAAATCGGATGCTAAACCTGTCAAGCAACAGCAAAGACGGTTTCGTCCACAAATTATGGAGGCAATAGAAACTGAAGTCAAAAAACTGATCGATTCAGGTTTTGTTAGAGAAGAACAACATCCTGAATGGTTGGCTAATATTGTCCCAGTCCTTAAAAAGAATGGGAAAATCAGAATTTGCATTGACTTCAGAGATCTGAATACCGCCTGTCCTAAAGACGACTTTCCTTTGCCCATTACAGACGTCATCATTGACAATACGTGCGGGTTTGAAAGGATGTCATTTATGGATGGATTCTCGGGATATAATCAGATTAAGATGCATCCGGATGATGAAAAGCATACAGCTTTCAGAACACCCCTCGGTGTATTCTGTTATACTGTTATGCCGTTCGGATTGAAGAACGCTGGTGCTACGTACCAACGAGCAATGACAAAGATCTTTCAAGAGCACCTTCGGAAGACTGTCGAGTGCTACGTTAATGACCTGGTCGTGAAGAGCCGTGACAAGAACGACCACATTAAAGATTTAAAGACGATGTTCGATCTTATGAGAAATCATCAACTAAAAATGAACCCGACTAAATCCTTCCTCGGGATGTCGAGCGGTAAATTTCTTGGATTCGTTGTCACCATAAAAGGTATTCATATCGATCCTGACAAAGTGAAGGCGATAAATGAGTTACAACCTCCGAGAAATCTTAAAGAACTCAGAGGATTGCAAGGTCGATTGGCATATATCCGTCGGTTTATCTCAAACTTGTCCGGAAAGTGTCAACCGTTTTCTAAACTCGCAAAGAAAGGCGTGTCGTTCATTTGGGATGAAGCATGTCAGAAGGCTTTCAAGGATATTAAAGCATATCTAGCGAACCCACCTATTCTCATTGCACCGAAATCAGGCAGACCGTTTTTTATTTATGTTAAAGCGACGAGCCATTCGTTAAGTGCATTACTTGCACAAGACGACGATAACGGTCACGAACAAGCGGTATATTACTTGAGCCGCACATTAGTAGGAGCTGAGTCTCGTTACCCAATGATCGAGAAGGAATGTCTTGCATTGGTATTTGCCGTTCAGAAAATGCGACACTATTTAGTTGGGCAGACGATTTATGTTATTTCCAACATAAACCCGGTCCGCGTATTCATGACCCAGCCTGCATCCATGAATTGGCGCTTAGCTAGGTGGGCTTTACTCTTATCGCAATATGACTTGTACTTTAAGCAACAAAAGTCAGTTAAAGGACGAGCTATTTGTGATCTTTTGGCGGAAAATCCTACAAAGGATATAGTCGAATTGTACGATGATCTGTCAGATGAAACTCATGAAGTTAACACCACCTCACATCAACAAGTGTGGCAGTTGTACTTCGATGGGGCTTCTCGTGCAACCAATGTGGCAAGCACGCCCGGATGTTCTAAAATCTCCTCAGGAGTGGGGGTCGTTTTAGTTTCCCCGGAAAAGCATGTCTTGCCTAGAGCATATTCGTTGACCGGACCATGTTCTAATAATGTGGCTGAGTACAACGCGTTAATAATTGGACTCAATTTTGCTAAAGAGCTGGGGGTCGAATATCTTGAAGCTTTTGGGGACTCTCAACTGGTAGTTAATCAAATAAGAGGAGAGTATGAAGTCAGAAGTCCAGACCTGATTCCATACCATCAGGTGGCCATTGAGATGGCAAACTCGTTTGAAGGATTTTTCATCGAGTACGTTCCACGTCTCCAAAACGCGTATGCAGACGCATTGGCGGCATTGTCAGTATCATTGGCTCAACCTCCCGAAACAGAGCAATTGATTACAGTGAGGACTCACCAGCTTATCGTTCCAATCTACGACTCGGATGTTAAAGAAGTATATTCAACAGGAGTTGAACCTGAGGTTCGAGATTGGCGTTTTCCCATTATCGACTATGTCCTACATGGTATATTACCTGAAGATATAAGAGAAAGGGAATCAATTCGGCGAAGAGCACCGAGATTTTACTACAACGCCACGGCACAAATGTTGTATCGACGATCGTACGACGGTCTTCTACTTCGTTGTCTGTCCGGCAAAGAAGCTGAACAAGCACTCAAAGAGGCGCATAATGGAATATGCGGTGCACATCAACCCGGTCCTAAACTCTGTGATCGACTTAGAAGAATCGGGTATTATTGGCCAACTATGGTAAAGGATGCAGTTGACTACGCACGACGATGTGAAGTGTGTCAGTTACATGCAAATTATATGCACCAGCCTCCCGAGTATTTACACCCATCGGTGACGTCGTGGCCATTCGAAACTTGGGGCATGGATATCGTAGGTCCTATTTTCCCACCTTCGATTAAAGGGGATCGCTTCATTTTGGCAATCATCGACTACTTCTCAAAATGGGCAGAAGCAGTTCCACTTAGAGAAGTAAAGACGAGTGATGTCATTAAGTTTATCAAACACCATGTCATATATCGGTACGGTGTTCCAAGGCGAATAGTACACGATAATGGCCCTCAATTTGTCAGCAATGCATTCATTAAGTTTTGCGGTAAATTCGGGATTAAGGACGTTTCATCGACGGCTTATAACCCTACGGCTAACGGATTGGCCGAAGCTTTTAACAAAACCATCATCAAAATCTTAGCAAAATTGGTGAAAACCAATAAACAAGATTGGGACGACAAACTCGGCGAAGCTCTATGGGCTTATCGCACAACTGTCCGTACGCCAACCGGAACAACACCATACGCCTTAACATATGGATGTGAAGCCGTTCTGCCACTGGAAATACAGATTCCTTCTCTCCGCATCGCTCTCACAACGGGAATGATGACGGAAGAACATCATCAGAAACGTCTCGAAGAATTAGAGATGTTAGATGAAAAGCGCTTGGAAGCTCAGCAACAGATCGAGTTTTATCAAGCTAGAATTTCTCGGACTTTTGATAAAAGGGTCCGACGATGAAGTTTTAAGGAAGGAGATCTAGTTCTTGCCGTGCGAAGACCTATGATCCTCACTTCCAAGAAGAAAGGAAAATTTGAACCCAAATAGGAAGGGCCATTTGTAATAGAAACAATCTATTCAAACGGCGCATATCGCCTGGTTACTCAGGATGGCAACAAATTAATGATGCCAATAAATGGGAAGTTCCTGAAAAAGTATTACCCATAATACGTTCAGGATAACCTATGTAAAACGGAAAGTTCCTAGAGAGTCCTATACAGGATATTTCGGGATAATCCGTTATCAGTTGATTATCATGAATGGAAAATGATCATATGAATAATATGTTTTTACTTATTTTGTTGAGATGAGATTTAATAACAATGAATCTTTCCTCACAAAACACTATAATACGATCATGGAAGGGGAAAGTCGATGATTCGTAGCCCCGCACCATAAAACCCCCACCGATCAGATCAACCAAAGGTCATCGGTCGGTCGAATTCTTATGCTTGAAATTAAAATTGCCCACCGAGTAATTCGTACAAATCAACAAATTCATTGTTATTTGTACCCTACTCTTATTCCTCTTTTGGTCAAACCTTACTACAGTTAGGACCAAAGCCAAAATCCCCTCTCGATTCGTTCCATGAACGAGAGGTCCACAAATTGAGTGATTAAACCTTTGAATAGTTAGGATCATCTCAAAACCCCCACTTGGTCAAACCTTCCTACAGTTAGGACCAAAGCCAAAATCCCCTCTCGATTCGTTCCATGAACGAGAGGTCCACAAATTGAATAATCAAACCTTATGACAGTTAGGATTATTCAAACCAATCCAGATTCTCTAAGTGGAGATCCCACTTTGAGTTTCCTATGCACCAGGAGATAGAATATAAAATTCTTCCTCTCTAATTCTGGGTTCATCTCTACCAACAAACAAGAGACCAGGAGTCGGGATATGAAATTATCCCTCTCCAATTCTGGGTTCATCTCCACCAACAAACAAGAGACCAGGAGTCAGGATATGAAGTTATCCCTCTCCATTTCTGGGTTCATCTCTACCAACAAACAAGAGACCAGGAGACGGAATATAAAATTATTCCTCTCCAATTCTGGGTTTATCTCTACCAACAAACAAGAGACGAGGAAATGGAATATGAAATTATTCCTTTCCAATTCTGGGTTTTTCTCTACCAACAAACAAGAGACTCTGAACTGGAATATCCAAGTTCTTTCTTCACAAGCTTAGGTTCGTTTTCATACAAATAGAACACAACCTATCTACACCTTAAAATCCATGTTATTCACACATGGGGGATATTATCTCTATCCCTTATTAGAGATAAGTCTACATCTAATACATGTAGCCTACACATTCAATGTTGTAGTTTAAAGTCTAAAAGAATTTAAGTCTTTTAGCTCAACGTTATATGTGAAACGGACTTAGATAATTCACATACTAGCCCGATTCAAACGGTAATCGGTAAAGGCATATCAAATCCGTTGATGGCTGAGGATTTGCCAAAAATCCTACAAGTATTATGGTTATTCATTTCAAACAAAAGTGAATAATCATAATAAAATTTCAATGAGCAAGAAAGTTCACTATATTAACCAAAAGAGTTCAAACAAAACAGCATAAAAAGAAATGTTTTCAAAAGTACAATAACTTGTAATGGCGGAGTTTATTTTCTAATTGGGAAAGCTTTGTAGCATAAGCCAGTTCGAGCTCAGGTATCAGGTTGGCTTTAAATTTCCTTTCATCGATGCTTTGAATTCTGGCAACCTCTTGTTCCTTGTCAGCAAAAATCTTGTCCTGAAGATTCAGCTGTCGGAGTGTATCCACCTCAGCTCGAGTTACCTCCGCTAGATAAGACTCCAAATTTTCACAAGCATCCCTAGCTTTGGAGAGTTGCTCCTCTAATTGGGCTATCTCTGCTCGACGTGACTCCAAGTCACGATACAGGTCTGCCTTGATTTGCGTCTTCGTAGCAGCGCTCACCCGGAGTTGATTAATGCGAGTTCTCAGCATTTGAAGTTCAGACTCAGCGGATTTTTGAGAATCACGCCACGCCTGCAATTTCATATCCATTTGGGAAGCAATGTACGAAGACACGCCATGAACACGAAAATTCTGCAACTGTTCGATGTGTTGTTTAAGATCGACCAAGTAAACGTCAATTGAGTCGGATAATTCGGCGCATCCATGTGCTCTAATTCCAGATACATGATGATCGAGAGATTTCTTGAAATGTTCAAAGGATGAACCTTTAAGAAGAATTCGATCAACCACGATATTTAAGAAAATGACAAAGCTTTGGACGTCAGCGCAAATGACAGCTTTGTCCGGATCTTCATCCGCCAATAAGGCTTGAATGCGATCAAACAACGATAAAGGAGCTACAAAGTGAACAGACGAAAAGAATTTAAGATATACAAGCCTGCGTATAACAGCGGACGGAAGCATATTAAGTTTACTAGAGAATATCATAGTTGAGTTACCTTGGCTTGGCAATACTACAGCGGGTAAAATGACCCGAGATGGCCCAAATCGGCCTTATAAAACCGACTGGGCGAAACGCTGCGCGGCACTACGTGCTGTCGCGCTCAAGCGTGGCACTATGTGCTAACGCGTTCGAGCGCGGCAATACATACTGTCGCGGCAGATGAGGCTATCGTAATCCACACTATTGCACAGGGGCACTAAGCATACATAATGATCCCTGGGGCATTCGAACACATACATCTCTCATGGTATTTGGAATACATGCCTGAACACTCCGATGAGTATATGAGTATAAACTGCATCTCCTTGAACCTCCCAATGGGTATATGAGGTTAAACTATTTCCCGAACACTCCGATGAGTATACGAGTATAAACTGCTTCTCCAATTTTCAACGGCAGTTCTAATTCAAGACTTCGACAACGGCTACGCGATAAACGCAGCACCGGGGAATTCTTAGCTATTCTACAAAGCGCTGAATAGACTGGAAGATGGAGAAGTCTAGGATTGAAGCCGTTCACAGACCATTCTACGCAATTTCCTCAACAAAGAACTGGAGAAATTGCAGAAAAAGCTTATCATATCCAAAGTGTCCCAGACTCCTCTCTAAAGAAATGATGAGTCTGAGATACTTTGGAGGGGGTATCTGTAGGCATCAAAAATACTTACAGACATCCAAATAACAATTAAAATAACATGGAAGAACAATTTACACGTCATCAAACAACACATGTTGGCACGGCAGGACAGAGTGCCGCGGCTAAGGCGCGGCAACCCATGGTGCCGCGGCTAAGGCGCGGCAGCATATAGTGTCGCGGCGTAGGCGCTACAACCTAGGGTGTCGCGGCTATTTTAAAGGAGTGCTTTGGCGGTTACAAGGCAGTTATACGATGGTTTCTGAAGTCCACGTGGTGACATATCAGAAATAGAACGTGTGCTGACGTGGAAAAGCAGTTAAACCACGTAAAAAAGTGGTTAAAGATCGTGGAAGAGCGGTTTCAAGCACGATGGAACGTGCTGGTAACTGCCTCTTCGGCCGTGGCATCATATACTGCCGTGCCAATAGCCGCGGCAGTGTAGACTGCAGCGGCCAAAGAGTAACTACTTGGGCAGTTATTTTGCCCCATGTTCGTTGTGGTGTACTTCTACCCCTATAAATACCCCCTAAACACGAAGTAAAGGAGAGAGAGCAGATTAGAGCAGAAGAGACTTGAGCCTTTGGAGATTTTGAGAAAGAAAGAGAGAATTTTCACCCTTTGACAAGTATCATTTGGTGATTCCTAAAGATCTAGCTCAGACTTGATCTTTGGAAGAGTGAATATCTTACATCGATAAGATACTCGCTTCAAATTCCTACTTCGATAAACGAAGGAAGGATCTCAATACAACCTCACGATCTTCGAATCGGTGGTCAACGAGCCAAAGCACTCCCGGCACAGGCGAAGTCCCACAAAACAGTGTTCGATAAACGAACTCTGTGTTATTTTCTTCAAGAGTTGTAATTTTTCTTATTTTCATTGTAATTCTCTGTAATCGAAAGAAGATTAATGGAATCTACGATGGAAACAAATTTTGCTGAAAACAGGCATATCCTTTCTTAGGATTCAGGATGAAATTCCCCATGCGTGTAAGGCGTGGATTTTGGTGTTATTAAAACAACCTGCCACAATGTTGAATATGTGGGCGAGTGTTCTTTTTAACGGTTAAGAACTAACCGGCGGCACGTGTTAGGCGCAGACTTATCCTTACTTAGGTTTCAGGATAATATACCCCAGAATCGAATTCTGGTGTCTTCTTCTACGGAGAAAGACTAAACCGGCAGCGCGTGTTAGGCGCAGACTTATCCCTGCTTAGGATTCGGGATAAACTTCCTATGATGAATCCTAAATTCTTGGAAAAGGGTTGGTGTGGGAAAGGAAGAACTTTATATTCTATTCCCCGAACAAGGAAGGAAGAATTTTATATTCTATTCCTTGATTCTGGAAAGGAGACTCGAGGTGGGATCTCCACCCCCAGAATCCGAAAAGGTAAAACTGAGAGTGGGATATCCACTCCGAGAATCGAAAAGATTTGGATAACCCTAACTGTCGAAAGGTTTGATTACCGAATTAAAGATGAATTTCTCGTTTATCGAGAGTAAATCGTGGTTTTGGTCCTAACTGTAGGAAGGTTTGACCAAGCGAGTGTTTGAGGTGACCCTAACTATAGGAAGGTTTGATCACTTGATTTAAAGGTGGACCTCTCGTTCATTGGAGGAATCGAGAGGGGATTTTGGTTGTGGTCCTAACTGTAGGAAGGTTTGACCAAGTGGGAGGTTTAAAACGATCCTAACTGTAAGAAGGTTTGATCGCTCGATTTGTGTGCCTCTCGTTCATTGAAGGAATCGAGAGGGGATTTTGGTTGTGGTCCTAAGGTTTGACCAGGTAAACGATGGGTTTAGTGCTTATCACTTTATTTGTAATGATCGGGTTATCCCTAAGAAAATTACATGTAACTTTCTTTCAGGAACTTCCCGTTACATGAATTATCCACCCCCAGCTTTTCTTGCGAAACTGGGTTTATCATCGTATCGGTTGCATGATCGGGTTATCCTTAAGAATACCACACATGGCACTCTCCAGGAACTTCCCGTGGAAGAAAGGAAATAGTTTAGACTCATATACCTATTGGAGTATCAGGGAGCAGTTTAACCTCTTATACCGGTCGGAGGATTGAGAAGCAGTTTATACTCGTATACTCTTCGGAGTGTTAAGAAGCAGTTTATACTCTTATACTTATCGGAGTATTGAGAAGCAGTTTATACTCATATACTCTTCGGAGTGTCAGGAAGCAGTTTATACTCTTATACCGGTCGGAGTTTTGCCGTTCTCAACTGGCTTACTCTAGCGTTATGACGCCGGCTTCAACCAAGGTCTGGATACTATTCTTTAAAGTAAAGCAGGCCTTGGTGGGATGAAGGATCCTCCTGTGGTATGCGCAGTACTTCGGATCCGTAGTATTGTCAGCTTCCTCCTGATTCGTGATCGGTGGCAGCTTGATCTTGTTATTTTTAAGGAGTGATTCGAAGATGGCTGGAACATCTTCGTCTTTGAAGGAGTACTCTTTTTGAGGCCTCTGATCCGAAGTCTTCTGCTGTCTCCGGGACTGCTGTTACGACGTTTGATTAGCATCAACAGCCATTGCAGGTGTCTTGCCCTTACCACGGGAGGCGAAGTTCGAATTCGGAGGATTAGTTGTTGATTGACTCCTCTCGGCTTTCTTCCTTCGGAGGAAGCGTTCGGCTTGTTCACCGCGCACCTTCAAGTCTTTCCAAGTGTTGGACGGTGCTGTCCCCATTGCTTCCAACACGTCCAATGAAAGGTTATTGTGGCAAGTCTGGAGAATGAACTCCTCCGTGATCGGGTCCCGACAGTTCATCGCCTTATTCCGGAACCTTTTGACGAAGGTATCCACTAATTCTCCATCTTTCTGTTTCTCGTCGAGCAACGACCCGATGGATATCTCGGTATCGTCATCGAAGAAATTGGTGAGGAATTTAGTCTCCATGTCATCCCAGCTATTCACGCTACCTGGCTTGAGGCGGCGATACCAATCGAAGGCGGCTCCGCGAAGAGTACCAACGAATGACCGCACCATCAGAGATTCATTACCAGAGATGACCCCCAAATGTGATTTGAAGTAAATCACATGCTGAGTGGGTGAGCCCTTCCCATCAAACGGCATGAAGTTGATTAAGTTGAACTTCGCCGGATATGGGATTGATTCCCATTCTCTTGGGTATGGACAAGGAATGCCCGTTTTCTTTACCTCTTGAGCAGAAATCAATGTATTGATCTTGCTTTTGAGGTTTTTGATTTTCAGACTTTCACCCGAGTTTTCGTCAGCACGATTCTGAGGTGGAAGCGTGGTGTTGTGGCTAGCATCCTCATTGCCACCCCCTGCATTGATGGGAGGGTTATTGGCGTTATGAGTTTCATTTGCACCTGTGTCCTCATCTTCCAGATTGTTCTGGTTATGACGACTTGGTTCGCCTTGCCGGTTTATCAACGCTTGGATCTGTTGGTCATGCATTTCTCTCATATTCTGCATGGCCACCTGCATCTCTAACTTGAAGCTCTCCTGTTGTTTGGCCATGGCCTCTTCGAGCATCTTGGCCACTTGTTCCGTGCTTATCATGAATGACTCGCGGTGTTGTCCTTCACTGCATACGGTGTTATCAGATGCGACCGCAGAGCAGGCATCCGATTCTTCATCTTCTGAAGGTGTTCTTGTCCGAACCCTACCGTAAGTTCCTCGTATGATGGCTCCAGACTGCAGACGGGTTACACACCGAGGTATTTTCAGAATCGGCTCGGGATTACCCTGTGTCGATGTCGTCCTTTTGCTGGTCATGTTAGCGGTGATCCTCGGAAATTCTCCATCTTCAACCGCCGTTCTTTTCCGTCGGAAACGCCTATGCCTTGGTTTTGGCGTTTCGGTACTAAGCCTTTCGAACACCGACACTCTTTCGGGGACTGCCTTAATACAGTTGCACTCAGACAATACCGCCCGGATGAGTTTGGAACAAGGGCATTGAATTTTTAGCCTTCGAGGACTTCTCTTTCTGGCTTTGCTCGTACCCCCGACACGATAGTACAACTCGTCAATTTGATCGGAGCAACCTATCGTGTGTTGGCACGATTTCTCAGGTATAACGTCATCGTCATCGGACGACAACGTTTCCTTCTGAGGGTGAATTGCCTTCTTTGGGCTTTCAAGAGTCATGCGTCTCGATACACACCTTTGTGGGCGTGAATTCTCAACAGGCTCCTGAACTTTAATACGCAGCGTAGTGCGCTTGGTTGCCCTGATTTCCTCATCATGTTGGGGGTTGCGGCGACCCCCAGCGTGTTGAATCGTTCGGGGCTTTTTTATTAGGCCCAAACGTTCTTGAACTGGAGCTTTGCATCGTCCATCAGGAAGTGGACCGAGGCGCTCCAAAACTGACTTCTTTCTCCGGGATGATTCTGCGTGACCTCCCGAAGTAGCCATAGGAATTGTCGGCGTCTTCGTTTGGTTCGCCGAAGGTTGAACCTGCTTCGAAGGCTGCAAAGGTTGCTTTTTGGCCTGAATCGCCACTTCGGACTTGGGCCTCCAGACTTTGCGGGTTGGTGGCGGCTTCTTTGCCACTTTCTTCTGCAGCTTCCTACGGGCTTTTTCAGCTTGAGCCCGTGCCTGCGCTGACATCGCGCGGCGCTTGCGAATGCGCTCTTCCAATGTCGAACGGTTCCGTTTAACACGGACCCATTCGTTGGTTGGCGGCTTGGAAGAGACGCCGTTCATCAGTCGCTGAGGCTGTTTGCCTCTTGCGTTCTTCAGATCCGCATTGTAACGGATCCCGTCAACTGACTCTATGACCTTAGCGAATTGTTTCGCAAGGCGTTGACGCTGCCTTTGGCGGGCTCTCTTCGAGAGAGTCACCACGCCCTCCACGGCAGAAGGATTGGCCAGAGTAGATCAGACCTGGTTGGGATTTGGAGGAACTTCACCCGACGCAACTTTGGCGTCAATCGGGGTGAGGTCGTCGTTGGTAGCTTCAACTTCTTCGTACCAACGAACTTTTCTCCTGGAGGAGAACTTCTGGGATTTCTTGGACTTGCGGGGGGAGGTTGATCCGGACGAGGATGATAGGTACTCCTCGAACTTCTGTTTGTCGAACTCGTATTCAACCTCCTCCATGACCGGGATCGAGATCCGTGGTTGCGACGCTCCGATCTCGGCAGCGAGATCGGCGGCTCCCACTGTGGTCACCAGATTGTTCGCGGTGAAAATCGAGTCTTTCTTCATTGTTGATTCCATTGCCATCTTAGTTAACAACTTTTTGAGTTACAAAGATCCGGTCTTTTTATAAGATCCGGTTACAATGAAAATCAAAGAAAAATAAAGAAAAATTACAACTTTCTCCTTTTGTGTCGAACAAATCACGAGCTCCTGTTTTGCGGTCGCTCGCTTGCGTGGGTTGTTTGCCTGCGCCGGGGTTGATCTGTGGACCACCGCGAGATCTAGATCCGGTCGGATCTACGTAGTACGACGGGTATTATTTCACGAAGGAAATAATAGCCGGGGGGGATTATTTCACCAAGGAAATAATCGCCCAAATCTCGGGATCAAAGACCAAGCTTTGATCCGGAGTATGCCTGCGTAGATCTGAGATCCGATTTGAGATCCGGTTCCTCTCGAACTCTTACCTTATTTGGCGTTGACGATCGCCGAGCACCGGATCTGGATGAACAAGTCTTCAAAGTCCTAAAGTTGAGATCTTTTTAAGTTCTGAGTCTCCAATCCAGCAGGGCTTCGCCTCTCCAAAATCCAACTTTTTCAAATGAACAAGGGGGGCCTATTTATAGGCTACCTTTACTGTGCCCCTGGCACAGGGTGTCCGGCCACCTTGGTGGCTCGGCCACCGAGCCACCTCAAGGTGGCTCAGCCGGCCACCGAGCCACCTTGTGGTGGCTCGGTGGTGGCCGAGCCACCAAGGTGGCCGAGCCACCAAGGTGGCCGCCGAGCCACCTATAAGTGGCTCGGCCACCGAGCCACCTAGGTGGCTCGGCCGAGCCACCACTTGGTGGCTCGGCCACCGAGCCTCCTTGGTGGCTCGGTGAGCCGACCTCCAGGTGTTTGTCGTTTTACCTCTTTGTGCCCGTTTTCCGGTTCTGCGGTTGATTGGTTTGGATTCGATTCGTTGACCTGATTTGGCAGTAGATCCGCTTCTGAGTTCGAATCCGAAACTGATCTTGACTCGATCGCGATTCATCCGAGTCCGCTCTTGGTTGGATGACTCGTTGATTCCTCAACCCGTTAGCTTGATTCCGCACGCGAGTGGATTCGTTCCGTTGTTTTGCGTGCGGTTCGTCGGCTTTGTAGCCTCGTTAGTCCGCTTCATCGCGTATCGTTTGGCTTCGGTGTTTGCGGGCTAACGATCATGTTCGGATATGTCACCCGATGGTCAGTTTGTCGAATCGGCATCGTCGAACTGTGTTAAGGGACCTATAGGTAGTTTTATATGCGTACAATGGTCACTCGATGTAGGCAAACTTGGTGATCGCGTGGTCTCGATCGTGCTAGCGAGCTAAGCCTTCGGACGAGCTTAAGTTCTAAGCTGTGCGGGAGGCTTGAAAATGCAGGCGAATCTCGTGCTCCAATTTCAAAGGTAATTTTTACCGTCTACACATAGCCTAAACTAGGTGCACCGTGCGTATCCATGATATAAATGCAAGCAATATGAAAATAATCTCAAAACTAGATTAACAAGATATAATAGCTTGGATCTTTGACTCTAGGCGGTTAAGCTACAAATCAAGAGCACAAAGCTCTGATACCAAATAAAATTACCCTAGAGGGGGAGATAAGGTATATGCTAATCTAATCAGATAATATTACCCAATTAAAACTTATTAACAATATCCTAGCAGTTATGATATACAACAAGATATATGAGCAATGATATGCAATTAAACTAAGGGCGATATAAACATGAGACAATGACGATATAGAATGTAATAAACAATGAGCACAAATTATACGGCAAGGCAAACTGAAACACACAATGTGATCACGGAGTTTGGTCACTCCCAACCTACGTCTCCGCTCCCCACTCTCAAGGAGAATCTCTGCTATCATAACCGGTTTTTAACGTTCACCGAAAATGTTTATAACTCACACAATCGATTTTCTAACTCACCGAAAACTTTCACAACTCACACAATTATAATCACACAATACACCCTCTAAGTGTTGACCTAGCCTGTGTCAACTTCCTCAAGTGCTTGAATTTACCACATCTCCCTAGGCTTACTACCAACGTCACTCCTCTTGGAATTGACCATGTCTCTCACCAACCACTTCTCTCGGTGTCCTTGTGTATTACAATGTGATCTTAATAAATAGTCTCACAAATAAAAGTGTTTGTTCTCTAAACAAGATGAGTACTCAATAAAGCTCACTTTTAATGTTACAACTCCCACAAACTCAAATATACTATATGTTTAAATACTAAAAGCTCAAGTGAGTTGTGTGTGTAAACAATGAGTATAATGAAATGCAAACTCAGTATAAAAACTAGCTTAATGAAATTGATAATCAACAAATAAATATATAAAGCTAGAATTGAGTTAGCAAAAACTTCTCTGCAACAAGAGTGATGGAGATGAGAAATTGAAGCCCAAATAAGAATGAATAATCTCCTCTTCCTCTTGTGAAAACCACTTCACATAAACACTTGAAAAAACAAACTCAAAACACCCTTAAACTCTTGTAAACTTATTTTTAAAATTTTCTTAAGTAGTTCAGAAGATTGAGAGCATAGGATATATATAGGTTCATAAAATAAAGCCGCAAAAAGACAAAAACCTAAAAAATCAGCAAACTGGAAAAACTAGTCGTTACAAGCCATTAGTTGATTGATACTATTTATCAGTCGTCTGATGAGCTGGCCGTTACAGGCCGCTCATCTGCTATCGGTCGACTGATAAACTCATCAGTCGACTGATAACCTACATCGGTTGACTGATGGTTCATCAGTTGACTGAGCATAAACTATTGCTTATTCCAGCCACTTTCATTGGTCGACTGATATTGTTCATCAGTTGACTAATAACATGCACATGTCATATAATGAACAATAAAATTTAATTTTAAACCCCTTTTAAAAAAGCAAATAAATTCCAAAAATTATAAAATTTTAGAAAATATTTATAAATATGGAAATGAACATGTTACAAAAATAAATTTGCAAATTGCATTTCCTATTTATGAAAATTCATCATTTTGCAAAATGGCCCAAAATATGAAAATTCAACAACACATGATTTTGACAAAATATTTTCAAACAAGTTTCAACCTTCTTTTGAATGGATTAATAGACTTTATAAATGATATAACGAATCTTTTAATCTATAAACACATATTGTGCAAATAAACATGATTTATTGATTTAAAATTGTTAAAGCTTGATTTTGTTGAAATCATTTCAAACACATACAAACATGAAACAAATATGTGTGTGTGTGTGTGTGTGTGTGTCCATTTGTTTCATATTTATGTGGC
>BQKN01063646.1:84812-97042 GCA_022839385.1 Asparagus kiusianus
GGGGGTGAGAAGCCAATGCTGAAAAGAATCCAATATGGGGAGTCTCCAACACGAAAGGAATCCAACGTGGGGAGTCTCCAACACCAGGAATCCAATGTGGGGAGTCTCCAACAAGAAATGAATCCAATACGGGGAGTCTCCAACACTAGGAGAATTTAATGTGGGGAGTGTCCAACACAAAAGGAATCCAATATGGGGGTGAGAAGCCAATGCTGAAAAGAATCCAATGTGGGGAGTCATATTATATAATGACATTACATCCATCTCTAAATAACTCACAACTTATATGATTATTTTTATAAATAACTTCTTCATCAATGAACTATGGAGCCGGACCGTCACATCTACCTTCTTCTTCTTCTTCTTCTTCTTCTTCTGACGACGAAATATTTTCTCAGTACATTAAATATTGGGAGGAAGATATGACACAATGGGAGAAGGAAGATGAACTCTTAGCTAGCGTGCATGCCTCTAATAATAAAATAATGACTTATCTCTCTCAAGAGGCAGAGCAGCCAAAGCGTATTGGCTCAGTTCCTGGTCATTTGGTGATCAATCGTGGGAGGGAAGAAGGTAATTCTCGACTTTACCATGACTATTATTCTAAGAACCCTACATATGGTGCAAACCTATTCCGTAGAAGGTTCCGGATGCATAGGAGTTTATTTCTTCGTATAGCCGAGGCGGTACGTGAGCATGACAACTTCTTCGTACAGAAGATGGATGGTGTCGGCAAACTTAGGCTATCAACTTTACAAAAAGTTACATCGGCATTTCGCATGTTGGCGTATGGAGCATCAGCAGATAGTACTGACGAATATGTTAGGATCGGTGAGTCAATTGCAATTGTATGTTTAAAGAGATTTTGCAGAGCAATTGTAGAAGTATATGTAGATGAATATCTGAGGACCCCCAATGTTGACGATGTTGCAAGGTTATTGCAAAAGGGCGAAGAAAGAGGTTTTCCAGGAATGTTAGGAAGTCTAGACTGTATGCATTGACAATGGAAAAATTGTCCAACAGCATGGGCAGGACAATACTCAGGTCGTCATGGAGGTCCAACCATTATTGTTAAGCCAGTAGCATCATATGATCTATGGATATGGCATGCATACTTTGGCTTACCAGGATCCAATAATGATATTAATGTATTGCAGTCGTCTAATTTGTTCGACAATCTATCACAAGGTATTGCTCCTCCTGCTCATTACACAATTCAAGAAAAAAATTATGATGTCGGTTATTATTTGGCCGATGGCATATATCCGAAATGGCCAACACTTGTTCAAACCATTTCTAATTCCGATGATAAAAAGAAACAATATTTTGCAATGATACAAGAAGCATGTCGAAAAGATGTTGAGCGGGCATTCGGTGTTCTCCAATCACGATTTGCTATCATCAAGGGGCCAGCCCATTTTTGGGATAAACGAACTCTGCATGATATCATGACTGCTTGTATTATAATGCACAATATGATTGTCGAAGATGAACGCAACGAGCAAGAATTTGTTGTCATTTCAACTCCACAATCAATTCCGAATGCTGAAAATATGGAGATAACGAAAACTGAACGATTTCAACGGTTTCTTGCTCGACATAAGAGATTGAAAAACAAAGAAGCTCATTTTGCACTTCGAAATGCATTGATTGAACATTTGTGAGAAAGACATGGAAATGAAGCGATGTAACTTTTTTTACTAATGAAATAATAACTTTTTTATTTTTAATTACTTGGTTCTTGAAATTTTATATTTCAATTAATATTATTCAATATTAGTCTCATTTTGAAGGTATCGACAAAACATTTCCAACTATAAAACTTTTATTTAAAAATAATTAATAGAAATAAACTTATGTTGATTTTAAGTTGAATATCTAAAAATAATTAGTTAGTTAGAAGAGTAATATTGTTATTTTTTAGGGGGAATAGTGAAATGGAGGGGGGCTGCATATTTGGAGCAAAAACTCCAAATATGCAGCCGGGTGGGATTTTTTGCAGCCGAGCTCCAAAATTTGGAGCTCGGTTGGATGCCAACCGGGCTGCATTTTGGAGAAATGCAGCCCGGTTGGAGCTGCTCTTAGAAGTTCCATTAATTTCTCTATTTATAAAAGGACGAATTCCCTAAATCTTCATTATTTTTATAATTATACTCCTAATCTTTTAAGACTTTTGAAATTAGTACTCAATTATGTTCATATGGTTGATTTCTTGATTACGTTAACAGTTGGTTTTTAGCGATTCAATCTATTTTAAAGGTTGTTTTATGAAAAACCCCTTTAAAATTAGTCCCTGGGCCTTTGTTTGCTAGATGGTTTGAGAAGGAAGGTTGAGACGAGAGAAGTGCAATGAGATGGAGGGATAGACATCCCTTTTAACCTTCATGTTTTGTTGGAGGGGAGGATAGAGCATGTACATTTGATTTTGATGGATTCTTCTAATTCTAATTTTTGAGTTGTGCTGTTTCTTTTCCTCACGTTATATCTTTCTACTCTATCTTTCCCTCCATAAACCCCCTACCAAATACAAATCATCAACTATATATGAAGATCTGATTAGAAGTGCGGCTTTTTTAATAATAGTAATAGATTAGAAGATCTGAACTAGGTATGTGAGAAGCAAATTAATCTAAAACTTTAGGGCTATTTGCATATATACCACTTAAAATCATGTGTATTTGCAAAATTATCCCCAAGTAATTAGCTTTGAAAAAAACACCACCATTAATTTGATGAGTAAAAGTTTACTATTTACTGGTATTGTTTACGTTATAGTTACAAATTAGCCTATAAAATTTGATGATTGGTTGATGAGGGTAATTTTTTTTCCAAAATTAACGATTTGAAGGGTAGTTTTACAAATGTTGAGATTTGAGGGGTATTTTTGCAAATACCCATAATTTATATATATGCTAATAGTCCAAACTTTTAGTTTTCTAGGAATTGATCTCATCAATTTAAATCTTTTTCCCCCTTAAGCTTTGTAGTGTGAAACCATACTAGAAAATGAAATCCCAACAATACGCCCCTTCATTTGTGATTATAGCCAAGCGTAAAAGAAGCCATGGGCCGTGGTCTCAAAATTAGGACCATGGGTCATGAATTTAATTTTAACTTATGAATTAATGGACTTTAAACAACATTGAGAACCAAATTAATACAAAATATTAAACTATTAGAAAGTTGCCTCGACTATCTTATTTACCTTTATTACTCTTTCGTTCTTTCTTAATTTATTTCTGTCAAGAGTCTGTCTTCAACAGTAGAACAAAAGGCAGTCTATGCAACAATAGAACAGAAAGAAAACCTATCCATAATTGGGTGACGACATGCGAGTTTATTCACAATTAACCCTTTTTTTAAAAAAGGGTTTATTATGAAAAGACTCTATCGTCCAATTGCAGATAAACCTCTTGTAGTTCTATTTCTACGAATATACCCCTCGAGTTAATTTTTTCACTAAAAATTATCTTAAAATTTTTGAGAACGTAAATATGCTCCTTCTAGTTCTCTTGATGAGGATAGACACCAATTGCTAATTTTGTTAAACTTGTGAAAGGGCCAAAAAAGTTCAATAAGGAGTGTATTCGCGCACGGGGCAATACTATAGGGGGCCTATTTGCGCATGGAACCACTGAAGGTCTGCCCCGCAATCGTACAATAATTTAACCCTTTTTTCCAAAAGAAAAAAAACAAAAATATCGGTACGGGAATTCTGTTACCATGGGCTTTTTCCGGCCAGCAAGAGCTGTAGCCTTGGGAGTTTGACGGGCTCGCGTTTAGAGCCCGGTTCCTGTTTGTTGGACGGCCCGTGCGGAGCTTCACTCTGCCCCTTAATTTGCTCTGATAATCCTCCGCTCACGGAACCGGTCCCCCTCCACAAACTCACCGAGCTTGTCGCCAGTTCACCCTCCTCCCCTCCCTCCCGAGCTCCACGTGTCCCTCCAACTCTCCTCCTTCCTCCACGCGTCACCCCTCCTTGTTATTCCCACAATCACAAACACCCCCCCCCCCCCCATAGGAACTCGCTCCTCTGCCTCTACCCCCAAAAGCATCTCTCAATTTGCGACGTCACGCGCCCAACCGAGCTATGTCGGGTCTCTCCCTCGCCGTCGCTCCCCGCACGGAGCCCACCTCCTCGTCTACCGGCCCGGCGCCGGCCCGTTCGGAGGCCGACCCCGCCCAGTCGGTGGTCGGCGGCGTGATGGGCTCCCTCCGCGTGATCGAGCTCCAGCTTGTGGCCTTCATCATGGTCTTCTCTGCTAGCGGCCTCGTCCCCATCCTCGACCTCGCCTTTCCTGTATTTGCGTCTGCGTACATCCTCGCCCTCTCTCGTCTCGCCTTCCCATCGCTGTCCTCCAAGTCCGGGCCCACCGGCAGGGAGGTCTTCCAGGTAGACCCGACTCTTGACAAATGGAATCCAACACGGGGATGCCGGCCCGTAGGCCTGTATATGTTTTCAGAGTCTTAATTAATTAATTATCAGTAGACATGTTTAATATATAAGAAATTTTTTCTTTAACGTCGCTATTGCTAGTTGAGTGGAAAAATTTTTGATTCTTTAATTAATAATATTCAAGTTCGTAGTTATAAACTATTTGCTTATAATGGTGATTGTAAAATTTATGATTTGAATTTTTTTATTCTTTGAAAAATTGATTTGAGACTTGTCCCGATATGGGTAAACTAGCTAGCGTGGGAGGATAACAACGTACCACCGTCCCTAATAAGAAAATAAGTAAATGATTGGATTGTATGAGTGCTGATGATCATATTTGGTTCGGTTTGATGTACGACAACAAAAAATTATTCGGTTTCCCCTCTTAAAATTGGTTTTTTTTTTGGGGGTCGAATTTGAACGAACGGTTAATTAGATGCATGATTAATAACGAACCAATTGGATGCTACCACCAGGGAAATCGTCTGTTCCGGGCCTATGTTGTGCTGGGGACCAGCATCGGGCTGTTCCTACCGTTAGCTTATGTCCTCGGCGGGTTTGCTCGAGGCGATGATCACGCAGTCAGGTCGGCCACGCCACATTTGTTCCTATTGTCATTTCAGATACTGACGGAGAACTTGATTAGCGGCTTGGCATTGTTCTCGCCGCCGGTAAGGGCGATGGTGCCGCTTATTTATACGGTGAGGAGGATATTCGTGATTGTGGATTGGATCTATGATGTCTGGATTAACAAGACGTTGCCTGCTAACGCACCTATTAAGGTACGCTGTTCTTTCTATCAGGATTGTTTGCGAGAATTTGAGTCAAGACTTGCTTACTTGCAAGTTCAGTTTAATGCATTTGGTCCTTACGATCGTGAAAGCATGACTTAGGACTAACGTTTAATTTTGCTCGAAACGCAGCTATCCAATAGAGTAACTTGTAGATCGAGATGTGTATACATAATAGGGATGTTTTAAGGTACTATTTTCATGACAAGGGGCATGCAGTTAATGATTATGCGTAAAATAGACTAATTATGGATGTATTTGTAAAATAACAGTTGTACAACTACCTATAGCTCCTTAGACCATGGAAAATCTGCTATATGTTGATCCCATTACTTTATTGGGATTCTAAATCACGTGGAGGATTAGCTGGGAATACATATGTTTTTGCATGCTTTATCAACCTATGAACTTGTCATATTTTAGGGGACCCCATGAATAATATTATTTATAAAAATTATATAAAAAACTTGTTAATTGTAGGGCCCACTTAATGAACCATTGTTAGGGCGCGTTTGGATGGTTGTTTTTGAGAGGGTTTTGGGGGTGAAAACCTGCCATTTTGTCAGAAAATGGCAGGTTTTCACCCAAAAAAAAAAACATCCAAACGACGCCTCCAAACGACGCCCTTACTGAATTAGGGTCCTCTTCAGTCTCCACTGCCTTTTTTTGTAGCGGAGATTGGAGAGACCACTACATTATTGATCCCAATCATCAATTATTAGCGGATGGTTGTGATTATCCTTCTTGAGAGGAAACTAGGAACAAGTGCAGTTCATGGGGGTATGGTTAATGTTAAATGAAGAATGATGCAGAGAGAATCTCAATACAAGTTATGTTGCCTTCTCTTTATATGTGTGAATTAAGTTCGATCGTCAATATTCCAACATACAGCCCCCACGTCGTCCGTGACACATCCTATGATTGCTTGGATATCAGCTATATAATTTCCCTTCATCTAATTTTCCTTTCGGACAGCGTAGAATTTACCTTACCAGTTCCTTCCCCAGTTTAATTAAGTACTTGGCTTTTTGTGTTGGATGCAGGATGCAGCTTGGTTATGGTTCGGGAAAGTATTAGCCTTAGCAAACCTGGTATACTTCTCCGTCAACCTCTTCGGATTCCTCATCCCCAAATTTCTCCCTAGGGCCTTTGAGAGGTACTTTCAAGAAAGAGATGAAGTCCATTTCAAGCGGGCTGAGGACAAGCAGGCCGAGAAGCCCAAGTCCGACGAGACCAAGAAAGCCGACTAGTATAATAGTTTCCTAAGTACTGATGTGTGATCGTGTTCTGTTTTGTAGATAAATGGATAATGAGCTTGTACGAGTTATGAGCTTATGGAGATCGTGGTGTATCTTTAGCTAAGTACGGATGTTCATGTTAGTTGAGGGCGTTTCAGTTTACTTGTAGAGATTTTGTCTGTTTTACTTGCGTGCTTCTGGAGGATTAGCTTTTTATTTTACTGAAGTAATTATCAAAAGATAAGATCATGTTGGCTTCACTTTGGAAGATGTTTTAACTTATGTTTTCTTTTCTTTGCTTTTGGTGGTCCTTCAGAAAATTAGATACTTCTGCAAAGAAGTCCTGCCCTAACGATTAAAACCATCGGCTGATTACAAGGTCTGTTGAAGGTCTGTTGGTGCAAATCACGTTTGTTGATGTCAGTTTTCTAACAAGAAATTATATGCGGATTATGTGGGGTGTTAGGGTCCTCAATTTTTTTAGGCAGCTAGGTTCTGAGCAGCGAGTTTCATCCTGCACATAAATAACATGTAAGAGATCAGAGTTGTAAGTAATCAGAGTTGAGATCTCCGGTAGTTTCTCTAACTATCAAGTCAGTAAATAGTGAGTAGAGAAGTATAAAAATAGTGTGTTTTTTAGGCAAGAGATTGCTTACCCTCAGCAATAGACAACAGCTCCCTTTTATAGCAGATCTAGGTGGTAGATGGGTGACTTCGGCCGAGTCAAGCAGGCGGCTCAGTCTTTATCTATTTTACAAGTGTTGACTGCAGAGGGGGATGAGTCACCCAAGCGTTTAATGTGAGGGTGACAGAGTGTGCATAGCACTGACGAGGTCTGATAAGTCATAAAGACTTTCAGGGCTAGAGAAATGATGACTATTCATTAAATGTAACGACAATCGACTATTGGCAGGGGGTTCGAGGATATACTGCCTTCCATCTCGGATTCACGAGAGGATCGACAAGTGACGCCTCTTATCTCGATTCTGTGAATGGGCCGATAAGTTCTGTATTTTTAGTCGGCCTCGAAGGTTGTCGGCATGGCTTTGTGAAGTGAAAAGGAGTGGGGTTGACTCGAATGGTGTGGGGCGATAAGTACCACCTTTTTAGTCGGTCTCGAAGGTTGTCAGCAACGCCTTGATTTTAGGAATGGTTTGAGTGTTGAAGCCTTTCGAATCGTCCTTCTCATGTTATGGTTGATTAAGTACTTAAGGCAGAATCTGTGTCGACTCCTCATAAAGAGCTAGCACTTTAGCTATTTATATGCTACAATGGTGGCCCCTTTCACTCGAACTCGGTAGGCCGAGTTTGAGTGAAATTGAACAGTCGGCGGTTGGGATATCTAAGGCTCATTTATGAGGAAAGCGATAGGCCCCTGTTGATGTGATGCTCTGACGTCACTAGAGATCGTGTGTCAGCGTTGCCTCATTTCCTGAGCGCAGATGACCTGTCAACCAAAGAACACACTTCAGTTTCTGAGCGGCAATTTCGACTTCCGAGGTTGATCTCAACTATTTATCAATAATCAAGTCGACTGCTCTGATCTCAACACGTGGTCGTCTCCGAGCCTATATATATTAGTTCTGCAGAGGGTCGTTTACAACATTTTTGAAGCCTAACTCTATTTCTGCTCTATGCCTCAATCTCTGATCTACTTCTGACGATCTTTTCAATGGCTTCTTCTGCATTGACTGTGGCCCGCAACAAGATGAGGATCAAACTTCTGAGGAAGTTCTAGTCGAAGCTGTGTGCAACAGAGCTCGAGGCCTATTATGCTACTATGATCTCCCACGTGAATTCACACTGTCAGCGTCGGAGAGGGCTCAGGCAGTGCATGACCATTGTGTTAGCGTCATGGTTATGAGCTTACTCCCTAATCTTGTTTTGATGATTACAAACAATTCCTAACATTGTGCATCGAGTGCTTGCATTTGTTTTGTTACGTAATCTACACAAATATCTTAGTCGGAGATTGGATGGAATTGAGCTAAACGATCACATCCAATGGAGGTTGGTGGGATATTAGAGCGAAGCAACACATCAAGTCATATTTAAGTTCAAGCTTCATCCGTATAGTTTACTAAGTCGAGCTTATTGAAGATCAAGATAGCTTGGGTAATTTAGTTTTAGGTTATATTATGTGTGTTGGTATTTTAAGCTCAATCATACACACACATACACTTTTTTGATCTCACACACACACACACACACACACACGTACGTTTTGGTTTTTGGTTTTTAAGTTTAAATATGAAACAAATACATATTTATATATATACATCTTTGTTTTCATATGGTTAAGTTGTTTTGGTTTAGTTATGTAGATATGAAACAGATATATATTCATATATACATTTACTTGTTCCATATTCTATTGTATTTTGAAAAATATTGTGATTTTAGTTTATAGACTTAATAACACTAGTTTACATCTTTTCCTAAGTCTATAAACTCATTCAAAAGTTTTCAAAACATTGTTTAAGTCAAAATATCAAAAACATGTATTGTTTAGTTTTCATGTTTTTAGACTATTTTGCAAAATGAAGAGTTTTCCCTATTAGGAAGTGTAATTACAAAAATTTTTTTTGAAACATATTCATTTTCAAGTTTACAAGCATTCCCCAAAGTTTTATATTTTTTGGAATTTATTTGCTATTTTAAAAAGGGATTAAAGTTTAGTTTTACTGTTCATTTCAGCCTAATAACTTGTTATCAGTCGACTGATGGATTTAATAGTTGACTGATGAACTCGCCTGAAATTGTCAAAAGTTTTTATTTTTGCGATTGATTAACTATCAATCGACTGATGAGTTTATCAGTCGACTGATGAGGTCTTCATTCGACTGATGAGGTCTTCATTCGACTGATGAGCTGTGAGTTGTCTATAATAGTCAGCTCATCAGTCAACTGATACTGTTCATCAGTCGACTAACGATTTTCCAACAGCTAGTTTTTCCAGATTTTTAAGTTTTTGTTTTTGTTTTCTATTTCCTAAGTTTTCTCTTGGTTTTGGGGCTTGTTTTATGATCCTATATATACCCCATACCCTCTAACTTCTGAGGGTAATTAAAAAAGTTTTAAAACAAAGTTTAAGGATGTTTAAGTTTGTTTTAAGTGTGTTTTACAAAAGTTTATGTGAAGTGGTTTTCACAAGATCAAGAGGAGATAATCAATTTGTGTTTAGGCTTCCATTTCATCTCTCTCTCTCTCTTGTCTTCATTGAAGAAGTTTTCTAAACTCAATCTCTAGCAATTTATATGTTTGATTATCATTTTTATAAGCTAGATTTTTATATTGAGTTTAGTTTGATTTTATTTATACTCTTTGTTCATACACAACCTATTGAGCTTATTGTATTTTCATACACAGTATAATTAGGGATTGTGTGACTTAGAGTGTGAGCTTACATTGTGTTCTCATCTATTATAGAGAACAAATTATTTATATTTTGAGCTTTTATTTGTGAGGTCACATTGTATTGCACAAGTACACCAAGAGGAGTGTGGAGGTGAGAGACGTGGTCGGTCTCAAGAGGAGTGACGTCAGTAGTAAAACCTAATGAGAGGTAGTAATTCCGAGCACTTGAGGGAGACACGTGAGAGACCAACACTTGAGGTGGTATTTGTGTGGTTGTATTGTGAGTTATTGAGAACGTTGATCGGTGAGTGTTAAATACCGATATTGTGTGGTGTAAACGTTTTCGGTTAGCGTTAAAAACTGGTTGTGTAGTGGCTTCTCCCTAGGAGTGGGGAGTGGAGACGTAGGTCGGAAGGACCGAACTCCGTGATCATTTTCTTGTGTTTATGTTTGGCATTAGCGATATTTTCATATCACCATTGTTGCATGTTTATATCGGCCTTAGTTTAATTGCATATCATTGCTCATATATCTTGTTGTATATCATAATTGCCAGGATATTGTTAATAAGTTTTAAATTAGCATTAAATCGGATTAGATTAGCATAAACCCTATTCACCCCGCATCTAGGGTGCTTTCACATTGTAGTGTTATCACTATGGTCTCCCTCAAGTATTTGGGATATGGACTTGCCTCTCCACCCCTTCCTCCGCCGCGTCTTTGAAGCTCTAGGTGTTTCGCCTTAACAAATTATGCCCAACTCTATCGCCACACTGGTGGGCCGTGTGGTGATATGCTATTGAGTTGGAGTCAAGCCAACCCTCTGCATGCTCGTCCACCTTCTCAGTGTGAAGGTGGGGAAGAAGGAGGATCACTATTATTTTCAGACACCAGGTGGCTTCAATGTCGTCTCGAACACTTCCGAGTCGAATAAAGACTGGAAGGAGAAGTTCATGTCGGTCTTTGGAGCTGACCCTATTCTCTCTTACTCGACCTAGCCCGAGATTGAGAAAGATGTCCTTAGGTTGGGTTTGCTCACGACCGAGGAGAAGCAGCTAGAAGATATGGTCCTATTCCGGGTCTCGAAGGATTGATAATCTACTCAACACAGCTACTTTACAAGTGGCCAGCAACTCCAGAGTCATGTCAGCTGAAGAGGACAAGATCTGAGCAGCAGTCTTGTCTCTGCTACTGAAGGAGTCAGACGAGACTTAGCCGGGGTCTTCAGTTAGGTCCTAAAAACAGCTGAGGCCAGAGTTGGCTGGAGGCCGAGGAAGTGGTAGCGAAGGCTGCTGAGATCGCAGCTCAGTTAAGTCCTAAAAAAACTCTACCATAACTCCAAAACGGTTTCCACCGTTTGGGCATTCCACCGTTTGGGCTAAAATATCCTAAACGATTTAAACCGATTGGGAGTTCCGTTTGGGAATTTTGAATAGTCCAAATGGTTTTAACCGTTTAGGATAATTAGCCCAAACGGTTTAAACCGTTTGGACTATTTCGACTTGTCCAAACGGTTCCAATAACCGTTTGGACAGACCTGTTTTTTACTAGTGAGTTTGAGTAATATCAACGAACTCATTAAGCATTTATCCATGGAAAAAATAAATCAGCTATGAACAATTATAAATTTCTCTCACTTGGAACGTAATGTTTATGGACAAATATTCCTATCCTAGGTTCTTCCTGTTTTTGAGCATTGCTTTATTATCCGCTTGAAAAATATTCAAATGGGTCGATTTACAGTCATCTATGAGTTAAAAAGAATTATATCATAGGTACAGTGCTAAACTTTATATATTTAAAGAATTTTTAGAATTAAGAAACATAAGTGCGGCGTGCTCTTATTAAGTTTATGATTAAACATAAATAAATTAAACCTATTGCAATAAAAAATTTAAAAAAAGGCAAATAATCATCATGACAAAGTAAGGATGCATGTTCGTGTCTACAAATGTTTTCGAAGTTTACATCAAATGACCATAAACTAAACCAATAGTAAGGTTTTGGCTTTACATCTCAAATTAATATATAAATAGTTTAATAAACATGTAAAAGTTAGATTTGCCCATTTATTAATAATTCTAAAGACAATCAAAGTGATCTATCCATTGACCATAAATTATGTAAACATAGCCAAACTATTTATGCAGTTCGTGTTAATGATTAGGTGACGAAATGTGCATAGCATAAGAAGTAAATTCTTGAAAGAGGTTGCAGCTTTTACAAACCACTCGAACCAACCAAATTTTGATGGTTCGATTTGATATTAAAAAAAACTTCTGTTCAGTTTAGTTTTTAGAATATTTGGACCCAGATAACCAAACTGATCGATCTCAACATGATTCTCTAAAAACTCACGTTTTTTCTAGTGAAAAAGATAATTTATACTAAATTATATATATATAT
>BQKN01063646.1:154827-169966 GCA_022839385.1 Asparagus kiusianus
TATATATATATATATACTCTCTCTCTCTCTCTCTCTCTCTCTCTCTCTCTCTCTCTCTTATATAAATATACTTATATGTGTATATTATAGAATTATAGTTATATAAGTATACATATATACTACTCTTATATATGTATAAGTATATATAAGTATACTTTCTCTTATATATGTATAATATGTGTGTGTGTGTGTGTATAATTTATATTTTTTATATATATTTATGTATAATACAATTTGTTTATGTAATTTCTATAAGTATTTACAATTTGTTATGTATAATATATTTATGTGTGTGTGTGTGTGTGTGTGTGTGTGTGTGTGTGTGTGTATACATGTTGAATTACATGAATATTTTGGGCTACTTAGTCTAGTAGTAAAATTTAGGAGTTTGGAGAGGAGGTTAGTGGTTCAAATCCTAGCCACAATATATATATTTATATGTCTTTGATTAGGCCTTGGGCCTTGGCCTCTTTAAATTCTATAATTATTTTATATCATTTTAATTTTTATAAGTTTTTATATTTATAAATTACATAATTATAATTGATTAATAATATAAATTTTTATCAAAATTGTGTTTATTTTTTCCTTTGTATTCTTGAAAAAATTAAAAATTAAAAAAAAACAAATAAAACACGGGCCGACCCGTAGCTTGGCCCGCTCAGGCCTGGGCCCGCTCAGGCCTGGGCCCGGGCTGGGTCTAGGCTCCGGTTTTGCCCGGCCCGAGCCTAATTTTCTGTGTCGGGCGGGGCCGGCCCGAGCCTGATTTTCTGTGTCGGGCGGGGCCGGCCCGGCTCGAATGGACATGCATAATTTACGATAATTAATAGAGTTAGACATAGGGGTGCTATGACGTATCCATATTCGAGGAAATATCTGTAACTATATTCGTTAGGATATCAACCAGGTTACTCAAATTCATAACCAATAAGATATGATTATGAATATGGTTTTGTAATGAAATATCTAGATTCGTATCCGAAATATCCGGATACATATTAGGCATATTGTTACGATTGATTTAATCATTAGATTATGCATTTGAAGCTAATATTGATGATCAAGATATCTAATCTTAACATTTTAGATATAATGAACATATTAATGAACTATTTGCATCACATAAGCTATATATGTTTTTTCAATACTATCTAGTTTTCTCATATCTATTTTGTATCTACATGCATATATTCGCTTATATATCTGCATTTATATCTGTATTCGTATGTGATTTTAACGGATATGGATATGAATTTTTCTTACCAAGGTATATTTGTATCTGTATCCGTATCCAAAATGGATAAACGGATATGAATATGTTAAGCATCATATTTGAGCCATATCCAAACCAAATGTACCACTGACCTGCTCAATGCTAATCCATATTCCCTACAATCTATTTTTTATAGCCCGGTCCAAAAAAAGAATCCAAGGTTGTAGGATAGCGCTGTCTAAAAAGCCCGCGGCCCGAGCCTGGCACGGGTTTTGCCTGGACACCCAGGCCAGATCCAGGTCGGGTCCAGACCCGTGAAAATGCGATCGGTCAGGACCCGGGATTGGCTCGGAATAGTGCCGGTCGGGGCACCAAAACCGGGTCGGGCGGCCCGGACCCGGACCCGGACGTAATGGTCACCAGATGTGACCGTTGTTGGAAAATGCCGGGCCAGACCGGGTCGGCCCGGCACCAACGATCACCTCAGGTGACCGTTAGGTAGAATTGATCGGGCCAGGTCAGAATTGACCGGGCCGGGCCGGGCTGCCCGACCTGGTCCGGCCAAAACGGTGAAAAAACTAACCGTTTTGGCCGGCCCGGTCCAGCCCAGCCCGGTCATAACGGCCAAAACATGCGTTTTGACCATTTTGCCCCTAAAACGGTCAAAAACGGCTAGGATATGATGATTTTTTGGGCATTTGCCTAGGAGGGTGCCTCTATAAATAAAGGGGGTTTTCACTTCTTCTCCTCACACCAAAACTCATCTACTTCTCTCTAATACTCTCTTATATAATCTTATACTCTTTTATAATCTCTTATATTTTTTAATACTTCCATCTAGGGGTGCCAAACCGTATCCGTATCTGAGGAAATATCTGTAACCGTATCCGTTAGGATACGAATATGGTTACTCAAATCTATTACCGATAGGATATGGTTGCGGATATGGTTTTGTTGTGAAATATCCGTATCTGTATCCGTATTCGTATCCGAAAATATCCGAATACATATTGGTAATACTCTTATGATAGTTTCGATTCTTAGATTATGGATTTGTGGTTAATTTTGATGATCAAGATGTCTAATCTTAGCTTTTCAATCATAATGAACATATTAACGAACTCTTTTTGTATCATATGACTATATTTTTCTGAATACTATCTAGTTTTCTCACATTATTTTTGTATCCGCATGCATATCTGTTTATATATCCGCATCTATATCCGTAACCGTATCCGATTTTGGCGGATATGGATATGAATTTTCCTTACGGATGTATATCCATATCTGTATCCGTATCCGAGATGGGTAAGTGGATATGGATATGGTAAGTGCCATATCTGAGCCGTATCCGCTCCGTTAACACCCCTACTTCCATCAAATGGCTTCTGGATCTGATTATGAAGAGCAAAACCTATCTCCTACCGATCCAGAAATGAGTCCTCCTACAACAACTCCTCCTCCTACCGATGTTAATCCTGAATCTGATGGCGACGAATCTGTACCAAAAGCTCCTAAAAGGCCGAGATCCAAAGTGTGGAATTTTTTTAAAGAAAATAGACATCACCAAGGATGAACACGGTAGAATCATCACCCAAAAGGCTAAATGTGTGTTGTGCGGCCAGACTTTCCAAGCTCATCATAAGAGCGGCACCAACTACCTCAAACGCTATACAAAAAACACAACAAAGGCCAAAATCCTCAAGATGATATCCGACAATCTATGATTTCCCAATCATCCTCTTCTGGTAGTCTCAGTAGTTAAAATTACGATGCTGCCCGAGCTAGAAAATACGTAATCAGGTTTATTATTCTTAAAAACATCCCTTTTAAATTAGTGGAAGATGATGAATTTGAAAATTTGTTTAGAGATGGTTTTTATCCCGCATTTACAAAAAAATTTCGTCAAACCTGTTAACGTGATATTTTAAAATATTATCAGGAGGAACAATGAAAAATAATTTCTTATTTTAAAAATTTAAACTTTAAATTTTTTTAACTTCTGATATTTGGACATCTAGAATGCAAACTAGTTATTTATGTATCACAACACACTGGATTGATAAAAATTGACAAATGTTTAAAAGAGTTGTTTCTTTTATTACAATTGAAGAGTCATATATTGATGTTAATATTACAAATTTAATAATTAAAGAACTTATGAAACTAGAAATTTGTCAAAGAATATTTTCTCTTTCACTAGATAATACAAGTAATAACAATGTAGCTGTTGATTTTATCAAAATAACTCTCTCATTGCCATGTCATGGTGAACCTTTTCATGTTAGATGTATCTGTCATATTTTAAATTTAATTGATCAAAGTGTATTTTTTGAAATTAAACCCATTATAGAAAACGTTAGAACAGTTGCTAATATGCATAATGCTTCTGAAATGAGAATTAAAAGAAGGAAACAATGTTATAAAAGAAAAAATTATAAGCCCAGGCTAATTCCAAAAGATGTTGACCATAGGTGGAATTCCACCTATGAAATGTTAAGTGTAGTAATATAATATAAATAAATTATAAATGATTTTATAATTTTTTATGCTTCTAGTTCTAGCTCTGGTAGTACTTATGGAATAACTGAAGATGAATGCACAATTATATGTAATTTAAATGAGATGTTACAAGTCTTTTATGATGCTACAATGTTATTATCTGGCTGTTATTATCCAACAATTATTTTAGCTACTTTACAAATTTTAGATATTCAAAATTTTTTGCCAAATATCGTATGGATGATACTTTTGGAGTTATAATTTTTCAAATAGAGAACAAATTTAATAAGTATTTTAGGCATATTCCTCATATTTTTGGTTTGGAGGTTCTTATTAATCCATGTTTGAAGGATATTAGCCTTCGAAGTTTGTTACGATCATTGTATGGTGGACATATTATAGACTTAGATGATGGATCCACCCTTACCGCTACTTCTCATCATATAGCTATTAGAAATTATTTTCAAACATTATATGATGAGTATGCAGCTAGACATAGTATAGTTGCACAACAGTCTACAGCTTCGACGTCTTCGAGCACAGGCCGAGGTAAAAGTATAAGTTTTGATAGGTATGTAATGGTAGCTGAACTAACTGGTGGATCTGGACTTGGATCAGCATTATACGTTTCTGAAATAGATGAATATGTTGGACCCTAGAGGGGGGGTGATTAGGGTCACAAAGCTATAATTGTACAATAAAATTAAGACAAGCAAAACACAATATCCAAAAGCAATCAATATAGAGGAGATAGAGTTAGGAATCATTATCCTGTGACGCGCGATGTGTTAACGAGGTTCGGTCCGCTGACCTACGTCCCCGCTCCCCACTCTCGAGGAAAAATCCACTACATAACCCGGTTTGAAAGCCGGAACTTCTTCTACATAGCGATCCCCTCACGATCTCACACTACACAGTTGATCTCACTAGATCACACTCCCACACAATTGATCTCTACAAGATCAAGCTCTCAAAAAGTAAAAATTAGTGTAAAAATCCTCTCTATACAATGTCCCTATGGCAAAGAGAAGATCACACTGAAGCTGGGATGTGAAACACAAAAACTCAAAAAGAAACAGGTTTGAAAATTAAGCTCTGTAAAAACGTTCTCTGAAATATTTTGAAAGAGCTGGGACAATGAGGAAGAAGAAGAGTATAGGTTTAAATAGAAAATCACAGCTGTTTAAAACCCATACCCAATCCCCCAAAACCTGGAAACAAAACTGCGCTGAGATCGTGTGAAATCGGCGCTGAAAAACTATACTAGATGACCGTTTGAAATAAGCGACGGTCGACCATTACTTTTTCGCGATCGACCACGAGACAGCCCAGAAACTCAGCATACGTCCAGAGACTTCTGTAGTCGACCGTGAGAATTTTCGAGCTCACGGTCAACCGTGAAAGTTTCTGCTGCCCACTGACGAGTGAACTCAGGCGCGGTCGACCGTGGCGGTCGATCGCAAACTGATACACTCAAAAAACAGGTTTTTAACTCACTTAAAATATTTGTAAAATATTCATTTGACTTTTGAAAATTATGAAACTTTGTAAAATGTTTTTAATACTAAAAGCAAATTGTTTAGAAAATGAATTTTGCAAAAAGGTCCTCATACTTGTGAAAAATAGTATTTTGTGAAATGCACTCAAAAATATAAATATGAAAACGTGTGTGGGATATCCCAATAGCTTCAAGTGAAATTGATAACTCTTTGCCTACATTCTAGCACTAGAGAGAAAATAAAAACTAGCTAATATCCTCACGAGAATATAATTCTTGAGTCTTGATATAGCTTGAGTTGAATGAAACTTCTAATTGAATTTGGTGTTCTTGAATAAACGTTGCTTCATCACTATGCCTCATCCTCCTTTGGATATCATCGTTGTAGCGCATATTCCATCCAATCCTCCATTTGTAGTACTAACATGCTTGATATGTATATTAACTATATTATCACTCAATAAACAATTAGTACCGATAATGGTGGATGTAAAACATCATCAAAACATAATGGATAACAATCTCCCCCTTTTTGATGATGACAACCAACCATTATATAAGAGCAAAAATAAATATAGCTTATAGATAGGTGCTCCCCCTATTTATAAGCTCCCCCTAAATATATGCAACAAATGAGAAGATTTCTCTCCCTCTTTGTCACCATAAAAAATGGGGTAAAGAGAAATGCATGCAAAATGCAACTAAACAAGCAAGCAAATAGAACTTTCACATATTGCATAAGCCCAAGCCATTTCTTATGCGACAAAAATCATCTTCACCAAGAGGCTTAGTAAATATATCCGCTAATTGAGATTTTGTGTTAACAAACACTAGGGATACATCTTGTCTCTCTACATGATCGCGTAAGAAATGATGACGCACATCAATATGCTTGGTTCTAGAATGCAAAACTGAATTTTTGGAAATATTAATAGCACCAGTGTTATCACAAAAGATTTTTATATTTTAAAAATTCAAATCATAGTCAACTAAGCTTTTTTTAATCCACAAAACTTGGGCACAACATAAACCGTCGGCAATGTATTCTGCTTCTGTAGTGGACAATGCAACGCAATTTTGTTTATTGGAAGCCCAAGAAACAAGTGAATTTCCTAAGAATTGGCATGTTCCACTTGTACTCTTGCTATCCACCTTGCATCCGGCAAAGTCGACATCACAAAAACCATATAAATCAAAAGAGGTGCTCTTTGGATAAAATAAACCAAGATTAAAAGTTCAATTAACATACTTAATGATCCCTTTAACCGTAATTAAATGAGATGCTTTAGGAGAAGCTTGAAAACGTGCACATGCACACACACTAAACATGATATCGGGTCTACTAGCAGTGAGATAAAGAAAACTACCTATCATACCTCGGTATAGTTTTTGGTCTACATCTTCACCACTCTCATCCGCATCAAGCTTGACACTTGTACTCATGAGAGTAGACCCATGCTTAGAATTCTCCAAATTGAATTTCTTCACCAATTCCTTAGCATACTTGCTTTGAGAAATGAATATCCCATCCTTAGTTTGCTTGACTTGGAGCTCGAGAAAAAAATGTAAGCTCTTCCATCATACTCATCTTAAAATGATTTTGCATAACTTTAGAAAATTCCTTGCACAAAGATTCATTAGTAGCACCAAAAATGATATCATCAACATATATTTGAACTAAAATAAAATCATTTTTTCTTTTTCTCACAAAAAGAGTGTTATCAATTGTTCCTTTTGAAAAACCATTTTTAACAAGAAAACTGGAGAGGCGAGCATACCAAGCTCTAGGAGCTTGTTTCAACCCATACAAAGCTTTTTGAACCCGGTAAACATGATTAGGAAAAGCATGATCTATAAAACTGGGGGGTTGCTCAACATATACTTCCTCTTCTATAAAACTATTTAAAAAGGTATTTTTAACATCCATTTGAAACAATTTGAAATCTTTAAAGCTAGCAAATGCCAAAAATATCCTAATAGATTCCAATCTTATAACCGGTGCAAATGTTTCATCATAGTCTATGCCCTCCTCTTGATTGTATCCTTAGGCAACCAAACGGGCTTTATTTCTAGTAACAATGCCATGTTCATCAAGTTTTTTTTCTAAAAACCCATTTAGTACCAATAACACTAGCATTGTTAGGTCTAGGAGCTAGTTTCCAAACATTATTTCTTTAAAAATTATTTAGTTCTTCATACATAGCTAAAACCCAAAATTCATCATTTAAAGCATCATTATTCTTTTTAGGCTCTAGTTGAGATAAGAAAACAACATTATCACACTCACTCAAGGCTTTTGAGCGAGTAACAACTCCTTGTGAAGGGCTCCCAATTATTTGTTCCTTTGGATGGTTTGATACGAATTTCCAAGCTTTAGGAAGTTCAACTTGTTCATGAGCATTGGAGCTATCCACATCCTTTTGTGCTTCTATAGAGGGAGTATCATTGATTTATAAAAAGTCCAATCCTCCCTCAACATCATCATCATCATCTTTTCTAGGTAAAACAACTTGAGAACCAACATTAGTCTCATCAAAAGTAACGTTTATAGATTCTTCAACAACGAGAGTTCATTTGTTGAAGACCCTATAAGCCTTACTTCGAAGTGCATATCCTAAGAAAATACCAACATCAATTTTGGAATCAAATTTATCACGATGATCTTTTGTATTTAAAATAAAACATTTACAACAAAAGATACGAAAATAACCAATAAAAGGAGTTTTTCCATAAAATAGTTCATAAGAAGTTTTCTTAAGCTTTGGTCTAATTAAAACACGATTTAAAACATGACAAGCCGTATTGACGGCTTCCGCCCAAAAATATTTTGGCAAATCAAAGGAATTTAGCATAGTGCGTGCCATCTCTTGTATGGTGTGATTTTTTCGTTCAACAACACCATTTTGTTGTGGTATTCTAGGAGCGAAAAACGTGTGAGTTATACTATGATGAGCACAAAATTCATAGAAAAAAATCATTTTGAAATTCACCGCCATGATCACTTCTTATTTTAACAACTTTTAAATCTTTTTCATTTTTAATTCTTTTGATATGATTAGAAAATTCTTCAAAACAATCATTTTTATTTGCAAGAAATATTGTCCATGTAAAACGAGAGAAATCATCAATAATCACAAATATATAGTGTTTACCTCCAAGAGAGGTAACACGCATAGGACCAAATAAATCAAGATGAAGTAATTGCAAAGGTTTAGAAGTTGATACCTCATTGATGGATTTGAAAGAAGATTTTGTTTGTTTACCTTTGACACAATCTTCACATATGGTATCTTTGATGGAGTGCAAGTTAGGTAACCCTTTTACAAGATTTCTCTTAGACAATTTTGATATCAATTCCATGTTTGCATGTCCAAGCCTCTTATGCCAAATCTAAGAGTTTTCATCAATTGCCGCAAGGCACTTCACATCTTGATTCACTAATTCATTCATCTCAAAAATGTACACATTAGATTTGCGATTAGCAACAAAAATAATTTTTCCATTCATACTAGTAATGCATTTGTTCGGTTTAAAGGAAATATCAAAACCTTTATCACTCAATTGGCTAATCCTAAGAAGATTATGATTCAATCTATTTACCAAATAAACATCTTCTATAACGGGTGAAGGTTTCTTACCAATAGAACTTATACCAATGATTTTACCTTTCTCACCACCACCGATGGAGACGCTACCTCCTTCAATCCTTGATAGGGTTGCAAATAGCTCTTTGTTGCCCGTCATATGATGAGAGCAATCACTATCAAGGTACCACATCTCTCTACGTCATTGCCGTGATGTTCCCTATAAGAGATGAAGGTGTAGTAACTTTAGGTACCAAAATCTTGGGTCCTTGGTAGTTAGTAAGCTTGGTACCTTTGGGTACCCATGTCATGCCATAAAATTCATGATTATCCTTGATCCTACAATGAGTAGAAATGTGTCCATGTTTCATACAATATATGCACACAAAATTTCTCTTGTGTGTTTGAGCATGATATCTATGAAATCTATTTCTATCATGGTGATGATGATTAACATAAGCATGAGTGAGTCTAATCCTACCACTCTCAATTTCTAGTCTTTCAATTTTGGATCTTAATTGCTTATTCTCAAAATCGAGATCTCCTAGCAATTCATCTTTTAGTGCAAGAGAGGTTTCTAGTTGTTCTAGTTTGACATCACAAGAAGCATGCAACTTTTTAAAAGAAGAAAATTCCTTTGACATTCTTTTAAATTCAATGTTCAATTCTTCTAAAGTCGTAGCTAGATCACATTGCATGTAAAAAGATTCACTCTCGGTGTCGGATATTACCTGTTGTTCAAGGGCCATGAAACAAATGTTGGGATCATGAAGAGCAAGTTTAGCTCCTTCTTCATTACTATCCGAATCACTTGGTTCGGACTCCTCCCATCCGGCATACATTACCTTCTTCTTCTTGTACTTCATATATTTCTCCTTGAGCTTGGGGAAATCCTTAGCGATGTGGCCCGGTTCATTGCATTTGAAATATTTTCTTACACGTGAAGAAAATTTGTTGTTAGATCGGGGGTTAAATTTCATGTTCATTTTTATGAGTCTAGAAATTCTTCTAGAGAGATGAGCCACTTCTCTAGAAAAATTAACTTCACTATCCAATGACGAAGAGGAGTTATCACTAGCTCCTTTGAGAGCTATGGTCTTCGATTTTGTTGATGGCTCCTCAACTTCCCGTGAGGGCACTTCCTCCTTCTCCTTTCCCTTGAGCTTCTTCTCATGAACCTTGAGCTTACCGATGAGACCATCGAGAGGTAGAGTGGTAAGGTCATGAGCTTCTTCTATCGCCGTCGCCTTGGGTTCCCACATCGGAGTCAATGAACGGAGAATGTTGTAGTTCGTCTCTTGAATAGTCAATTTCTTATCAAGACCATGCAATTCATTGATAATGTTAGTGAAGCGAGAAAACATAGCATCAATTGATTCATTTAGAAGCATTTGAAATAACTCATATTCATGCATAAGTCCACTAATCTTGGATTCCTTAAGTTAGGGGTTCCTTCGTGTGTAATACACAATTTTACCCATTTTTCGTATGCGGTTGCACACGATGAAACTCTATTATATTCATTAGGGGAAAGACCACAAATTAAGGCGTTCATAGCCTTAGCATTGAGATTGGCTTGGTGCCTTTCTCCGTCGGTCATGTTCCCGACTTTGGACTTCTCTACATACTTCTTCTCTATGAGTTCTAAGATGTCAAGATCAATACGACGAAGATAAATTCTCATTCTTGCCTTCCAATAGGCAAAATTACTACCGGTAAACAGGGGTAGTCTAGTGGTCGATTGTCCTTCTAACATATGCACATTCATTGAAGCCTCTGTAGGCGTATAAAATTGCCTATAGGTCCCTTAGCACAGCTCGACACGGTGATTCGACAAATCAACGAAACATTGAGTGACGAGGCGACGAGGTTAACAAATTGCACGCGATCAGCGGAATACGTTTGCGTGCGGAACCAATCCAACGGTTCGGGGAGTCAATGAGTCGTCCAACCAAGAACAGACTCAGATGAATTGCGATCGAATCAAGATCAGTTTCGGACTCGAACTCAGAAGTGGATTTACTGCCAAATCGGGAATCAATTCAACAAATCGATTCCGGACCAAGTCAACCACACAACCGAATCAAAGTCCAGATCAACAACGAACCGAATCACGGACAAGGAAAAACGACGGAACCCACACACCCGGGGGAGGCTCGGCACTTGGCCGAGCCACCCTGAGGTGGCCGGTTCCCCCCCCCCTCTCTTGTGTGCACACGGGCACAGTGAAGAGGGCCTATAAATAGGAGAGGTGGTTCATTTGTTCAGAGGTTGGATTTTGGAGGAGGCGAAGCCCTGCTGGATTGGAGATTCAGAACATAAAAAGATTCGAACTTTAGGACTTCGGGGACTCCCTCATTCAGATCTGGTGCTCGGCGATCGTCAACGCCAAATAAGGCAGGTGTTCGAGAGGACCGGATCTCAGATCTACGCGTACATACTCCGGATCAAAGCTTGGTTCTTTGATCCCGAGATTTGAGCGATTGTTTCCTTGGTGAAACAATCCCTCCGGCTATTATCTCCCTTGGTGGAATAATACCCGTTATATTGCGTAGATCCGACCGGATCTAGATCTCGCGGTGGTCCACGGCAAACAACCCCGGCGCAGGCAAACAACCCACAAAGCGAGTGACCGCAAAACAGGAGCTCGCGATCTGTTCGACAAACAAGGAAATAAAGTTGTAATCTTTTTTTGTTTTCTTTGATTTCTTGTAACCGGATCTTATAAAAAGACCGGATCTTTGTAACACAAAAAGTTGTTATTTTAAGATGACAATAGAATCAACAATGAAAGAAGCAACAAATTTTTCCGCGAACAATCTGGCGACCACAGTGGGAGCCACCGATCTCGCTGCCGAGATCGGAGCGTCGCAGCCGCGGATCTTGATCCCGGTCGTGGAGGAGGTCGAGTATGAGTTCGACCAACAGAAGTTCGAGGAGTACGTGTCCTCGTCCAGATCAACCTCCCCCCACAAGTCCAAGAAGTTCTCCTCCAGGAGAAAAATTCGTTGGTATGAAGATGTCGAAAATACCAACGAAGATCTCGCCCCATTTGATGCCGAAGCCGCATTGGGTGAGATCTCTCCAACCTCCAACCAGGTCAGATCTGCTCTGGCCAAATCTTCCGTCGCCGAGGGCGTAGTGACTCTCTCAAAGAGAGCCCACCAAAGGCAACGTCAACGCCTCGCGAAACAATTCGTAAAGGCAATGGAGTCTGTTGATGGAGTCCGCTACAAGGCGGAGCTGAAAAATAGAAGAGGCAAACAGCCTCAACAACAGATGAACGGCGGCTCTTCCAAGCCACTAACAACGGAATGGGTCCGTGTCAAACGGAACCATTCAACGCTGGAGGAGCGCATTCACAAGCGTCGCGCACTATCAGCGCAGGCCCGGGCTCAAGCTGAAGAAGCCCGTAGAAAGTTTCAGAAGGAGGTGACAAAGAAACCGCCACCAACCCGCAAAGTGTGGAGGCCAAAATCCGAAATGGCGATTCAGGCCAAAGAGCAACCTTTGCAACCTTCGAAGCAGATTCAACCTCCGGTGAACCAAACGAAGTCGCCGACAATTCTCATGGCTATTCCGGGAAGTCACGCAGAATCATCCCGGAGAAAGAAGTCAATTTTGGAGCGCCTCGACCCATTCCCCAATGGACGATACAAAACTCCAATTCAAGAGCGTTTGGGCCCGATGAAGAAACCCCGAACGACTCAACATGCTGGGGGTTGCCATCATTTTCAGCATGACAAGGAGTTCAAGGTTGCTGCGCACGCCAACTTGCACATCGAAGTTCAGGAGTACGCTGAGAACTCACGCCCACAAAGGCATGTTTCGAGGCGCATAACTCTCGAAAGCCCGAGGAAGGCGATTCGCCCCCAGAAGGAAACGTTGTCATCCGATGACGATGACGTTATACCTGGGGAATCGTGCCAACACGCGATAGGTTACTCCGACTTTCATACGGACGAGCTGTACTATCGTGCTGGGGGTACGAGCAGAGCCAGAAAGAGAAGTCCTCGTAGGCTCGAAACTCAATGCCCCTGTGCCAAGCTCATTCGGGCGGTACTGTCTGAATGCAACTGCATCAAAGTAGTCCCCGAGAGAGTCTCGGTGTTCAAAAGGCTCAGCACTGAAACGCTAAAGCCAAGGCCTAGGCGTTTCCGACGAAGGAGAGCGGTGGTTGAAGACGGAGAATTTCCAAGGGTCACCGCTAACATGACCAGCAAAAGGACATCGACGCGGGATGATCTCGAGTCGACTCTGAAAGCATCCCGGCGTCTAACCCGTCTTCAGTCCGGAGCCATCGCACGAGGAACTTATGGTAGAGTTCGGATAAGACCACCTTCAGAAGATGAGGAATCAGATGCTTGCTCTGCGGTTGCGTCTGATAACACCGTATCCAGCGAAGGAGAACCCCGCGAGTCATTCATGATAAGCGCGGAACAAGTGGCCAAGATGCTCGAAGATGCTATGGCCAAGCAGCAAGAGAGCTTCAGGCTCGAAATGCAGATGGCCATGCAGACCATGAAAGAGATGCATGACCAACAAATCCAGGCATTGACGAACCAGCAAGGCGAACCAAGTCGCCGTAATCAGGATGTTCAGGAAGTTGAGCATACGGATGCGGATGAAGCTCGCAACGCCGATAACCCTCCCGTTAATGCAGGGGGTGGTAACGAGGATGCCAACGAAGATACAAGTGAAAACTTGAAGATCAAAAGCCTCGAGAGCAAAATCAATACCTTGATGTCCGCTCAAGAGGTGAAGAAAACGGGCATTCCTTGTCCATACCCAAGGGAGTGGGAGTCAATCCCCTATCCGGCGAAGTTTAGTCTAATCAACTTCACGCCGTTTGATGGGAAAGGTTCCCCCACTCAGCATTTGATTTATTTCAAATCGCACCTGGGTGTTATCTCCGGCAATGAGCCTCTGATGGTGCGGTCATTCGTTGGCACTCTTCGCGGAGCCGCCTTCGATTGGTATCGCCGCCTCAAGCCAGGAAGCGTGAATAGCTGGGACGACATGGAGACAAAATTCCTCGCTAACTTCTTCGACGACGATACTGAGATATCCATCGGAACGTTGCTCGACGAGAAACAAAAGGACGGGGAATCGGTCGAAACCTTCGTCAAGAGGTTCCGGAACAAAGCATTGAATTGCCGGGACCCGATCACCGAGGAGTTCATTCTCCAGACTTGCCACAACAACCTCGCATTAGACGTGTTGGAAGCAATAGGGACAGCACCGTCTAATACTTGGAAAGACTTGAAGGTCCGAGGGGAACAAGCCGAACGCTTCCTCTGAAGGAAGAAGGCCGAGAGGAGTCAATCGACGACAAACCCTCCGAACTCGAACTTCGCCTCTCGTGGTAAGGGCAAGACACCCTCAACGACTACCGATGCTAATCAAACATCGCAACAGCAGTCCCGGAGGTAGCAAAAGACTTCGGATCAGAGGCCTCAAAAAGAGTACTCCTTCAAGGACGAAGATGTTCCAGCCATCTTCAAATCCCTCCTCGACAATAACAAGATCAAGCTCCCACCGATCATGAATCAAGAGGAAGCTGACGATATTGTGGATCCGAAGTACTACGCATACCACAGGAGGATCCTTCACCCAACCAAGGCGTGCTTTACACTCAAGAATAGCATCCAGACCTTGGTTGAAGCCGGTGTCATAACGCTAGAGTGAGCTAGTTGAAGACGGCATAACTCCGACCGGTATAAGAGTATAAACTGCTTCCCAAACTCCGAGGAGTACATGAGTATAAACTGCTTCTCAATCCTCCGACCGGTATAAGAGGTTAAACTGCTCCCTGATACTCCAATAGGTATATGAGTCTAAACTATTTCCTTTCTTCCACGGGAAGTTCCTGGAGAGTGCCACGCGTGGTATTCTTAAGGATAACCCGATCGTGCATCTAATTCAATGATACACCCAGTTTTGTAAAGAAAGCTGGGGGTGGATAATTCAGGTAACGGGAAGTTCCCGGAAGAATGTTAAATGTAATATTCTTAGGGATAACCCAGTCATGATGAATAAAGTGATAAGCACTAAACTCCTAATGCTTAGAATTTTAATTTATCAATCATTGACGAATTGTCAAAACCCTTTGTGTTAAGTCCTTATCACTTAACATCAAGAACCCCCTTTGAGTGATTTGTACGAATCAACATTCCTACAATGATTTGTACTCTTACTCTAACTTTTCACTTGGTCAAACCTTCCTACAGTTAGGACCACGACAAAAATCCCCTCTCGATTCCTTCAATGAACGAGAGGCCCATAAATTGAGCGGTCAAACCTTCCTACAGTTAGGATCGTCTCAAACCTCCCACTTGGTCA
>BQKN01063646.1:169976-210400 GCA_022839385.1 Asparagus kiusianus
GGTCAAACCTTCCTACAGTTAGGGCCAAAACCAAAATCCCCTCTCGAGTCCTTCAATGAACGAGAGGTCCACAAATCAAGCGATCAAACCTTCTTACAGTTAGGATCGTCTTAACCCCTCCACTTGGTCAAACCTCCCTACAGTTAGGACCACAACCAAAATCCCCTCTCGATTCCTCCAATAAACGAGAGGTCCGCTTTCAAATCGAGTGATCAAACCTTCCTACAGTTAGGGTCATCTCAAACTCTCGCTTGGTCAAACCTTCCTACAGTTAGGACCAAAACTGTAATTCACTCTCGATAAACAAGAAATCCATCTTTAGCTCGGTAATCAAACCTTCCAACAGTTAGGGTTATCCGAATCTTTTCGATTCTCGGAGTGGAGATCCCACTCTTAGTTTCACCTTTCCGGATTCTGGGGGTGGAGATCCCACCTCAAGTCTCCTTTCTTTGTTTAGGGAATAGAATATAAAATTCTTCCTTCCCACACCAATCATTTTCCAAGAATTTTGGATTCATTCTAGGTATTTTATCCCGAAACCTAAGCAGGGATAAGTCTGCGCCTAACACGCGCTGCCGGTTTAGTCTTTCTCCGCAGAAGAAGACACCAGAGTTCGATTCTGGGGTATTTTATCCTGAAACCTAAGTAAGGATAAGTCTGCGCTTAACACGCGCCGCTGGTTAGTTCCTAACCATTAAAAAGAACACTCGTCCACATATTCAACATTGTGGCAGGTTGTTATTAATAACACCAAAATCCATGCCTCACACGCATGGGGAATTTCATCCTGAATCCTAAGAAAGGATATGCCGACGCCTAACACGCGTCGCCGGTTTAGTCTTTCGCCGATTGAAAAAGACACCAGGGTCTAAACCTGGGGAATCTTATCCCGAAGACTAAGAAGGGATAAGCCAACGTCTAATACACGTTGCTGGGTAGCCTATTCCCATAATAATGGCAAAGTCTACATATTCGAAGTTGTAGCACAAAGTCTAAGGGAGTTCATTCCTTTAGCACAACATCACATGCGGAACGGACTAAAACAATCTGCATGTAAGCCCGACTCAAACGGTAGTCGGTAAGAGCATCTCAAACCCGTTGAAGGCTGGGGGTTAGCCAAAAACCCTAAAGTCAACGCCTAACACGCATCGCCGGGTAACCTATTCCCGTAACAAATGGTAAAGTCTATGTATTCAACATCATAGCATAAAAGTCTAAAGGAGTTCATTCCTTTAGCACAACATCACATGCGGAACGGATTTAAACAATCCGCATGTAAGCCCGATTCAAACGGTAATCGGTAAGAGCACGTCAAATCCGTTGAAGGCTGAGGATTTGCCAAAAATCCTAAGTCAACGTCTCATACACGTTGCTGTTTAGTCTTTTCACAGGAGAAAGACGAAGTCTACATATTCAATATCGTAGCACTAAAAGGGTTAACTCTTTTAGCTTAATGTCACATGTGGAACGGACTTAAACAATCCGCATGCTAGCCCGACTCAAACGGTAGTCGGTAAAGGCTCATCAAATCCGTTGATGGCTGAGAATTTGCCAAAAATTCTATGAATACGAGTCATTGACGCATCAATTTTACAAATTGGTCTCGTGACTCAAGTATCTGCCACGCTCCAATTCCTTAAGAGCTTAAACTGTGTATACTCCAGCAGACGTACGAGTATAAACTGTGTCAGACGTCGAACAATACGTCGCAATGAAGCCTGGACGCCGGACAACGCGTCGCAATGAAGTTTAAACGCTGGACAACGCCGTCAATCGATGATCAGTTCTATGTTGAAGCAACCAACTCGAGCTAAAAATCAAGAAATCAAGAATCGACTTCAAGTTCCAAATTCCGACAACGGTCAGACAATAAATGCAGCACCGGAATCCTTACAGACATTCGACGAAGCACCGAATAGCCTGAAGGAATTGAAGGAATCCAGAACAGAAGCCATTCCAAAGTCCTGCTACGCCGACTGAAGGGTGGGACAATCACATCCAAAGTATTCCAGACTCTTCTATAAAAGAACGAGACTGAAATACTTTGGAGGGGGTATCTGTAGGCGTATAAAATTGCCTATAGGTCCCTTAGCACAGCTCGACACGGTGATTCGACAAATCAACGAAACATCGAGTGACGAGGTGACGAGGTCAACAAATTGCACGCGATCAGTGAAATACGTTCGCGTGCGGAACCAATCCAACGGTTCGGGGAGTCAATGAGTCGTCCAACCAAGAACGGACTCAGATGAATTGCGATCGAATCAAGATCAGTTTCGGACTCGAACTCAGAAGTGGCTTTACTGCCAAATCGGGAATCAATTCAACAAATCGATTCCGGACCAAGTCAACCACACAACCGAATCAAAGTCCAGATCAACAACGAACCGAATCACGGACAAGGCAAAACGACGGAACCCACACACCCGGGGGAGGCTCGGCATGAGCCGAACCACCCTGAGGTGGCCGGTTCCCCCCCCCCCCTCTCTTGTGTGCACACGGGCACAGTGAAGAGGGCCTATAAATAGTAGAGGTGGTTCATTTGTTCAGAGGTTGGATTTTGGAGGAGGCGAAGCCCTGCTGGATTGAAGATTCAGAACATAAAAAGATTCGAACTTTAGGACTTCGGGGACTCCCTCATTCAGATCTGGTGCTCGGCGATCGTCAACGCCAAATAAGGCAGGTGTTCGAGAGGACCGGATCTCAGATCTACGCGTACATACTCCGGATCAAAGCTTGGTTCTTTGATCCCGAGATTTGAGCGATTGTTTCCTTGGTGAAACAATCCCTTCGGCTATTATCTCCCTTGGTGGAATAATACCCGTTATACTGCGTAGATCCGACCGGATCTAGATCTCGCGGTGGTCCACGGCAAACAACCCCGGCGCAGGCAAACAACCCACAAAGCGAGTGACCGTAAAACAGGAGCTCGCGATCTGTTCGACAAACAAGGAAATAAAGTTGTAATCTTTTTTTGTTTTCTTTGATTTCTTGTAACCGGATCTTATAAAAAGACCGGATCTTTGTAACACAAAAAGTTATTATTTTAAGATGACAATGGAATCAACAATGAAAGAAGCAACAAATTTTCCCGCGAACAGCCTCCATAAGATCTTTTCTCTAAGGTGATTAAACCAAAAACTAATATAGAGACCAAGCTCTATTACCAATTGTTGGACCCTAGAGGGGGGGTGATTAGGGTCACAAGACTATAATTGTGCAATAAAATTAAGACAAGCAAAACATAATATCCAAAAGCAATCAATATAGAGGAGACAGAGTTAGGAATCGTTATCCTGTGACGCGCGATGTGTTAACGAGGTTCGGTCCGCTGACCTACGTCCCCGCTCCCCACTCTCAACGAGAAATCCACTGTACAACCCGGTTTGGAAGCCGGAACTTTTTCTACACAGCGATCCCCTCACGATCTCACACTACATAGTTAATCTCACTAGATCACACTCCCACACAATTGATCTCTACAAGATCAAGCTCTCAAAAGTAGAAATTGGTGTAAAAACTCTCTCTTTACAATGTCCCTATGGCAAAGAGAAGATCACACTGAAGCTGGGATGTGAAACACAAAAACTCAGAAAGAAACTGGTTTAAAAATTAAGCTCTGTAAAAACGTTCTCTGAAATATTTTGAAAGAGCTGGGACAATGAGTAAGAAGAAGAGTATAGGTTTAAATAGAAAATCACAGCTGTTTTAAACCCATACCGAATCCCCCAAAACCTGGAAACAAAACTGCGCTGAGATCGTGTGAAATCGGCACTGAAAAACTATACCAGATGACCGTTTGAAATAAGCGGCGGTCGACCGTGACTTTTTCGCGGTCGACCGCGAGACAGCCCAGAAACTCAGCATAAGTCTAAAGACTTCTACGGTCGACCGTGGGAAATTTTGAGCTCACGGTCGACCGCGACGGTCGACCGTAAAAGTTTCTGCTGCCCTCTGACGAGTGAACTCAGGCGCGGTCGACCGCAAACTGATACACTCAAAAAATAGGTTTTTGACTCACTTAAAATATTTATAAAATATTCATTTGACTTCTGAAAATTGTGAAACTTTGTAAAATGTTTTTAATACTAAAAACAAATTGTTTGGAAAAGGAATTTTGTAAAAAGGTCATCATACTTGTGAAAAATAGTATTTTGTGAATTACGCTCAAAAATATAAATATGAAAACGTGTGTTTGATATCCCAATAGCTTCAAGTGAAATTGATAACTCTTTGCCTATATTCTAGCACTAGAGAGAAAATAAAAACTACCTAATATCCTCACGAGAATACAATTCTTGAGTCTTGATATAGCTTGAGTTGGATGAAGCTTCTAATTGAATTTGGTGTTCTTAAATAAACGTTGCTTCATCACTATGCCTCCTCCTCCTTTGGATATCATCGTTGTAGCGCATATTCTATCCAATCCTCTATTTGTGGTACTAACATGCTTGTTATGTATATTAACTGCATTATCACTCAATAAGCAATTAGTACCGATAATGATAGTTTGTAAAACATCATCAAAATATAAGGGCTAACAGAATATTTATCTGCTTCCTTAGTTAAATGTCAGGAAATGCTTTAGATATTTTACAATGGTGGAGAGTATATGAATCAGTTTCATATCCTATATTTTCCACTATGGTTCGTGACTTACTAACAGTGCAGGTTTCGACGGTAGCTTCGGAATCCATCTTCAGCACAGCAAGACGTTTGATCGATGACCACATGACATGCTTAGATCCGTATACTGTACAAGCGGTGATGTACTTATAAGATTGGTGAAGGTACAAGAAGCGAACGCAAGGCATCGATCAGATAACTATAGTTGAGGATAAATTTGAAGATTTAGGACTAGCATATATGTGTAAAGATTAGATAATATTCATCAAATTGTAATTTTTATTTCTTAGCTTTAAATTTGTAATGAATTATTTCAAAAAAATTACAAATGATAGTTATATAGGTGAGTAGATGTCAAACTAGTTGGGATGTACTCATCTATTGTGATGCCAAGAATTCCGAAATAAATTTATACTTGTAAAGTATTTACTGATTATTAATAAAGAAGTTATTTTTATCATCTTTCCTTTTTATAATTTTTTATACTTACAATTTGTGTTATTTTAAGTTATTAAAAAAATTTATGTTATTTTCTGTAATTTTTATGTATATTTTATGATTTATGGGGATTTTTAAAAAAATTAAAAAAATAAAAAAAACAAAAAAACAGGGCCTCAGGCCCGGAGCCTAGCCCGCTCAGGTTCGGACAACGGCCCGCTCAGGCCTGGACAACCGGGCCTGGGCTTCGGTTTTGCCCGTCCTAGGCCCGGTTTTCGACCGACCCGGGCTGAATGGACAACCCTACTTTAGGAGTTATATTGAAACCTTTTTACTGTCTAGATTCATCTGCAATGGGAGATTCTCCATAATTTTGATGGTATAAATGTTTACAATTGATTATGTGGGTTATTAGTTTATTTCAGTGGGTTTTGTAATTTTTTTTTAAAAAAAGTCTAGTTCCATCAACTCTCTCTGTGTTTTTTCTCCCTTAAATATTGCAAAAATTTGATCATGTTTTTGTGCTTAATCTACAAATTGAAAAGAAATATTTTGAATTTGATGAATTTGTTTCTCTCATAAATCCGCGACTGCTTCTTTTTCTTATCTCATAAAAGGAACAATGAGGCGGAAGTGCAAGCGTAACTTATATATGAACTTATTAATTAGCAAGATTTCAAAGTTAGATCTTCAGGTCCAGTTTTGACAAAGGTTTACGAAAAAATAATTACGGACAAAGGTTTTAACATACTATCCCCCCCACGTTGTGTAGTTAACTCATTAATCCCTTCGGAGGAGTTACTTTATCATTTTAGCAATTTTTTTTAGCAAATTAGAGTGTTACTTCGCTTTACTCTTTATGCAGATTTTAGTATTTAGCAAGTTAGGAAATGGTTAACTTGCGTAATCTCTCACTTAAATCGTTGCCAAACTATGCCATAAGGTACTTTTTTTTTAAAACAAAAGCTTTTACAGTGTCAAAATTAAAAATGAATAAACTTTATAATATTTAACTACAAATACTTTTTATTACCATATTTTTAAAGCTAAAAAACACTTAAACACCTTGCAGTTTTCCACGGTTTGCGTACTTATATACATTCACTTGATTTTGCTAGCGTTTATATATCCTAAGGTTTCTAAAACTTGCAATTTAATACCTTTTGCTATGCAAATGTGAGAATCTCTCCCAAATTTTCTCATGTGGCAATAACAAGTTAATCTTTAAACTTTTTAACCCTTAAGGTTTGATGAATATACTATTAAACATACCCTAATTTTATTTTGAAGTAAAACTATGGTGTGTTTACTAATGAATATATTCAAAAATATTAAGGACTAACAAATTCTAAATTTAGTTTGAAAAATGTCACAAGTAAAAATTTGGAAAAAATATGACAAATGCAGAACAAAAGGTATTAAAATGTAACTTTTAGAAATTTTAGGATGTATAACTACTACTAAAATGAGGGTATACACAAGTGAAGGCATGTTTATTTGGGTTGAAAATCCTTGGAAACTTATGGAAACCCTCTGATGTCATCAGAAAATACACAAAAACTTTTCATGGGTTCTGATTTCTGTGTTTGGTTCACAAGAAAATTCTCTAAAAAGTGGGGGAAAACACCACTTTTGTTAGGAAACCATTTTCTCTCCAAAAGTGAGGAAATTTGATGAAAAATATTAGAAATGTGAATTTTTAGTATTTAAATAATGAATGATGTTGAAAGTTGATAAAATTTGATATTCAAATAATAAGAGAGAGGTTTCCATTTCAATTGGTTTCTTATTTTTAGCTTTTGAATCAAACAAAAGAATGTGATAGAAATATTTCCACCCCATATTTTTATGCTTTAAAAAAAAGAAAAAAAATTGTTTCCTAGAAACACATGAAAAGTAGTAAATACATTTTTTTTACTACTAGAAAGAGTTTCTTTTAAAAAAAATTTAGATCATCTTCACTAAAAAATAGTAAAAAGACCACTACTTCTACTCTCAACCGTTAATTATTTAGTAGACGGTTATGATACAATCTAAATCTAATACTCACCACACCCTCACATATTACATTCATTCCTAATTTATAATTAGAAAAATAATCATAACCATTCACTAAATAATTAATAATTATGATTATGTAGTTTTTTTTATAATAAAGAGGATCCGACTATTTCTTTTAAGGGTCTGTTCGGTTATTTCCTAAAAAACCAAAAAAAAAAAAAGAAATGAAAACTAAGAAATCTCAAAAAGTACAATTTCACACATTTCCATCCCTAAAACTCACCCACAATCTAATAAAATATTATTTTTATCCAACAACTCATCCATCATATTTAATAAAATATTATTTTCATCCAACAACTCATCCATCACATCCACCACATCTAATAAAATATTATTTTCATCCATAACATCACCCAACCCATCTCATCTCATATTTAAAAATCACTCACATCATCCAATAATATTGTGACAACTTATCTCATCTCATTAACATTTCATTTCTTTGTTTTCCTCCCAATAAGCTAGGAAAACAATTTCCATAAGTGTGAGTCACATCATCCAATAATATAATGACAACTCATCTCATCTCATCTATTTTCTTATTTTTAAGAAATAACCAAATAAAAGAAAACAACATATTACAAGAAATAGGTTTCTTATAATTCATTTCCTTATTTTCTTCGCCAACCAAACAACATCAAAACAAATTTTCTTAAAAAATCACTCACATCATCCTATAATAAGGTGACAACTCATCTCATATCATCTCAATTTCTTTGATTTCCTTCTTTTTTTTAGCCAACCAAACAATTTAAAAACCTATTTTTCTTACAAATATGTTTCATTTTCTTTGATTTCCCTTTTTTTTTTACGCAAACGAACAGACCCTACAGAAACCAAACAAACAGCATACTGTTTAAGTACAAACTAGGAGACTATAAGGTATTTGAGTACCGATTAGCCTAATTTTCTATAGTACTTTAAAGCCCAGCAGAAGCCAGCCCATTAAATCAACGGCCGAGATGTTTCCACCCAGATAAGGAGAAATCGATAGAGAATTTGTTTTTCTTTTCCTTTCATTTATTTATTTTTTCCGAAATTAAGCGACAACAAAAGCAAGCATGACTGCCACTGTGTATCCGCCCATGACTGAGAGAAAGGTACGTGTCAGCAGCAGCGTCAGACGTCTCTACAGCCGTCCATCTTTATCGTATATTAGCTGTACTCTGTACATCATGAATCCTACGGTCGCGATTTGATCTATTTTTTTTATTTTTTTCTTTAATGCAGCACGATTATCAAAGACCCCAGCGTTCTGCCGTTGGTCCTCTCTCCGATGTTCGAACCAACTGATTGTATCATGCTAAAACCCAAGAGTACCCTTTAAAGGCGGTAAGAGGATAATTTTGTATGATTAACCTTGCAAACTATCGGATTGCATTATTCCACTCTGGTTCTAATTTTGCTTGCACACCTCTTGAGAATATTTTATTATGTAAAGTTTTTAATGTTCCTATTGCCTTGCGAACAAATATATTTGCACCCCGAGACATGATCAAAAGTTAAGGCTATGACTTTTGTTAAACGTCTAAAGAGTTTCGTATACGAAACTCATCAACTTTCAAGGCCCTTTATGCTGGGAAGGAGGAGCGCGACTTTTTCATTTTCACCTCCGGAAAAGAAAGGGGCATGTTTTAAGATGCCCGTGTCAATTCTTAAAATAACCGAGGGAAATACTGTTAAATGGCCTTCGGTGCCACGTCATCTATCCTCACTTATTAATAGGGGTAGATTCGTCACCCCACCTTCAAAATTTAAAATTAACCATCAGGACGAGAGGATACCACCCCCATAACCTCCAGATCCCGGTAACCCACCCTAAATCACCGTACGGACCCATCTCTGACTGCCTATAGCCGGGCACCAAGCGCGAGCACCGAGACACTAAACAGTACCTCTTCCCTATCACCAAAGACTTCATTTCCGGGTATCGCAAGCTGAAGTCTCTCCTTTTACCTCAAAAACCCCTTAATTTTTTTTAAAAAAATGAAGAATCTCTACCCAAAATCGAAGGGCAAAATCCACCCATCCCCAGCTCTCCCCTCCGCCGCCACTTCCGCCGCCGCCAGCGGCGACGCCCTCTCCGTTCTCAAACTCCTACCGGCGGCAATCTTCACCTTGACGGCGGCGCTTTCGTTTGAAGACAAGGAGGTGGTTTCGTATCTGATGATACGATCAATCAACGGTCTGTGGCCGGGGGCGGAGGAGTGGCGGCTGAGGACTGCCGGACTTCACCGCCCGCGCTTCGACTGCGGCTGCTTCGATTGCTACACTTTCTTTTGGTGGCGTTGGGACTGCTCGAAGGATCGAGAGGTGATTCACATGGCGATCGAGGGTTTCGAAGAGCATCTCGCGAGCAAGGAGACGAAGAAGAAGAGGAAGAAGAGTAAAGATGAGAGGAAACGAAAGGAGGAGAGAGAGTGGGAAAATGAGAAAGCGGTGGAGGTTTTTGAGGTGGCGGAGGAGAATAAGGGTTTTGATGGAGAGGCGGTGACTTTAAGCGAGGAGAAAGAGGATGAGATAGAAACTAATGAGGAGGCGGTGGAGATACCGGCGGTGGGCGGAGAGAAAAGGAGGGTGCTGGCGGACTTGGTCGGGATGTTTAACTCGCGTTTATGGAGCCTTTGGAGTCCGGGAGCCTGAGTTTTTTTAGCGAAGTTCAGGTCTTTTCGATATTTTGCAAAAAGGGCGAAAGCTTAATTTTTTTCAAAATTTAGTGTTGTTTTCTTTCATGGGTATTGTACTAGTTCTGTAAATTTAGTTTTTGTGGCCGGGGGGTTCGTCCTGCCGGGTATGGAGCTGAAATATTTTTACAGAAAAGTCCTCGGTTGTTTTATATTTACAGCCGCTATAGGGACTAAAATATTACGGTGAAGGCCTCTTGATGCTTATCTTTAAGCGCATATTACGAGAACCGCCTTGTGTATATGCAATGGCGAGGGTTGAGGGTATTTTGGGGATTTTTGTGTAATTATGGGTACGGGAATTTTTGGATTAGGTTGAGTAATTCCACAGTGTTGTGATTTCCAGGCAAATCATTTTATTAATGTTGAGGGTAATGTCGCTGTTCTAGGAAACAGTGGCAATGAAATTTTGGTGGTGTTTTCAATAGTTCATTGAGGTCTTAGCGCTAAACATCCCTCCAGTTAGGTTTTGCTGAGCAATGTATTAATAAGTAATGGAAGATTGGGTAAGATGCCCACCTGTTTACATATCAAATTCATGTTTTGTTTATAGGAAAAAAAATGTGTCCAAGGCTCCGAAAACAAAAGAGTTCATGTGGACCAGGCACATAAAGTTTTTCTCATGTTCTTTAACCCTAAAAAACTTTAAAAACCCAACAAATTGTGATCAAGTCCTTTTTCACTCTTTCCTAAAACTTAACCTAAACAAATTTTAAAAATACCCCTGCTCCTTTTCTTCTTCTTCTTTTCTCTTTCTTTCTCCTCGTCCTCTCTCCTAACTGCTCATTTCTCCTCTTCTTCTCTCCTCTCCCCTGACCCTACATTACTCCTCTCTCTCCTTCTTACGCCTCTTGCCCTAGATACCGTCATCTCTCTATCTCGTCTCCCTTTTCGTCATCACTGAGCCCATCATCTCAGGTAAGCGCTGAGAAGACTTGGAGAATGAGGAGAGTCGGTCGACAAGATGGATGGAGAGAAGCGTGGAGAAGAACTAGGAGAGAAGGAGGGAAAGGTCGAACTCATCGAGATGAGATCCGTGGTGATGGGAGGTAAAGCGATATGTAAAGAGAGATTGAGAGGGGATATGGATGAGTTTGTTGATGAAGCGTAGTCTATAAGAGGTGTAGAAGATGGTAGGAGATGAAGGTTAGGGCTAGGGCTCGTATCTAGTGGGTAATGAAGGAGGAGGAGGACAATGCAGAATCTGAGACATATGTGTTGTTTGTCGAGATGGTTGTGAGGTGGATGAGTTGGCTTACATGTTAAAATGATTTTAGTTAGGCTAAAAATTTATGAATGCTTATAAGTCTTTGATGAAATACCAAAGAGAGATGTCGATTGTTAGAATGTGATAGTAACAAGTCGTGTACAAAGAAAATATTATAGAGATATTAAATTGTGAATGTAAGACTAATTAAATTGTGAAATGCTTGCTATTGTAGGCGTTTAAAAATACCTATAGGTTACCGTACGCAGCTCGAGATGAAGAGGAGACGATGAACGTCATTATCCGAGTCAAAGAGGATTATCTGACGTCGACAAGCGCATGAAGTGAGTCGACAAACAGTATGAAACAACGGAACAACATAATAACGAAGAAACGATTCGATCGGGAGTTACGTTTCGCTCAAAAAAGACGAAATGTCCCTCGTATCTTGTTCACCCCATGAATGATTCACCCATGGGGGATTGTAGAGCTCTTAGTCGCATTTCCTACGCACTTTGAATCACGTAATTTCGAAATCGGACGAGGAAAATACAGCGAAAATGACCGAGGCGGGTGATAAAACCTCCGTTGTGTTTGTTTTGACGAGAGTTGTAATTTTTTTTATTGTGTAAGAGTGTTATAAAAATACTATCTTTTTGTTTTTATTGTAACGACTGAAGTTGTAATGAATACATCAATGAAGATGTCAACTTTCACACCAAACAACTATATCAGCTGTAAGAATGTAAGACTAATCAATATAAAAGAAATTGTTTACCGTATGTTGGCTATTCCTTTTTCCTATAAGCTATCTCGGTTTGCTGCTAACTTTTACCTGAAACTGTTAACTTTTGAGTTTTTCTGCTAACTTTCACTGGAAGTTGTTACCTATTAAGTATAAATTGATTAACAATAAACGTAACACGCTGACAGCAAAACGAATGTAACTTGTTATTAGTATGGATTGCTATGCAGAAATACTTTTGATAGAGCAATATAGATTTTTAAGATTTTTGTAGGACATTATGAAAGAATTTTGAAGGCTTTAAGATTGTAAGACTAATCAAATTGTAGAATATTTACTGTATCAGCTGTAAGAATGTAAGACTAATAAATACAAAGTACCATCTAATTAGAGAATGTAAGAATAATTAGATGGTACTTTGTATTTATTAGTCTTACATTCTTACAGCTAATATAGCAAATATTCCATAATTTGATTAGTCTTACATTCTTAAAGCCTTCAAAATTTTTTCATAATATCCTACAAAAGTCTTAAAAATCTATATTGTTCTATCAAAAGTATAGTTCTATCTCTATTTGTTGGGTCTGTTGGAGTTACAGCACATGGGAAAAGCTTCATGGGACTTAGTCACGAGGTTTTTATTTTTGGGGCCTTGATACTTTTTTCCTTCTTTTTTTAGAGACCTTTAAAATAGACATTCAACGTGCATCATTCTTAAGAACTATATTTTTGATAGAATTATATAGATTTTAAAGACTTTTGTAGGATATTATGGAAGAATTTTGTAGGCTTTAAGAATGTAAGACTAATCAAATTGTAGAATATTTGTTGTATCAGCTATAATAATGTAAGACTAATAAATACAAAGTACCATTTAATTAGTGTTACATTCTTACAGCTGATACAACAAATATTCTACAATTTGATTAGTCTTACATTCTTAAAGCCTACAAAATTATTTCATAGTCCTACAAAAGTCTTAAAAATCTATATTGTTCTATCAAAAGTATAGTTATGCATAACAATTCATACTAATCACAAATTCTATTCTTTTTGCTATCAGCTTGATACGTTTATTGTTAATACAATTTATACTTAACAGGTAATACCCAGAGTTAACAACTTTCAGTGTAAGTTATCAGGAAAACTCAAAAGTTAACAGTTTCAGGTAAAAGTTAGCAGCAAACCGAGATAGTTAACAGGAAAAAGGAATAGCTAATACGGTTAACATGAGCTTCTGTATTGATTAGTCTTACATTCTTACAGCTGATATAGCAAGCATTTTACAGTTTGATTAGTCTTACATTCACAGTTTAATATCTATTTAACATTTTCTTTACACACGACTTGTTACTATCACATTCTAAGAATCCACATCTCTCTTTGGTATTTCATCAAATACCTATAGGTATTCATAAATTTTTATCCTAACTAAAATCATTTTAACCTGCAAGCCAACTCATCCACCTCACAACCATCTCGACAAACAACACATATGTCCCAGATTCTTCATTGTCCTCCTCCTTCATTACCCATTAGATACGAGCCCAAGCCCTAACATTCATCTCCTACCATCTTCTACGCCTCTTATAGACCACGCTTCATCAACAAACCCATCCATATCCCCTCTCAATCTTGCTTTACATCTCGCTTTACCTCCCATCACCACGGATCTCATCTCGATGAGTTCGACCTCTCCCTCATTCTCTTCTACTTCTTCTCCATGCTTCTCTCCGACCATCTTGCCGACCAAACTCTCCTCATTCTCTAAGCCTTCTCAGCGCTTGCCTGAGATGACGGGCTCGGTAGTGGCGAAGGGGGAGGCGGGAGAGGGAGATGATGGGACCGAGGGCAAGAGGAGTAAGAAGGAGAGAGAGGAGGAATGTAGGGTTAGGGGAGAGGAGAGAAGAAGAGGAAAAATGAGCAGTTAGGAGAGAGGACGAGGAGAAATAAACAAAGAAGAAGAAGAAGAAAATGGGAGGGGTTATTTTTAGAATTTGTTTGGGTTAATTTTTGGGAGAGTGTGAAAAAGGGCTTGATCACAATTTGTTGGGTCTTTTGGGGTTAAAGTACATGTGAAAAACTTTATAGGGCTAGGCCACATGAGGTCTTTGTTTTTGCGGTCTTGACATATTTTTTCCTTGTTTATAACTAACATGTATACTTTCTAAAATTAAGTGCAAACTTCACAAAACTTTGGGGTAATTAAATTGGGTTCTTATTTTCTTTTAGACAGTTTTTAGTTATTTCAAATTTATAGAGAGGGGGCCTTTGGGAGGTCACGTGCGACCCCCAAAGTTTAGGGGTATAGTTGAATAAGCAAAGTTTTAGGGACACTGTTAACCTCTGAAAGTGACATTTTGCAGATTGTATGGAGATAGGGCTGTCCATCAGGGCTGGTCTGACCCGGCCCTGCCCGGAAAACAGGGTCCGGGCCAGGCAAAACCGTAGCGTATGCGTTAATGAAATAGAACAAGGATAAGATACAGCTCCATCGATTAAGGTGGTTTGGTTTGTTGAAAATCTGAAACTCTAATTTATTGTAATTCATAAGAGAGAATGATATTTTATTTAATAATTGTTTGTTTTACTGTAGCGTTATAGTCAAATTTCTTACAGACCGAACAACAATTAGTTTGAAAGGCAAACTAATTGTTATTACGATTAAGGTGGTCAAGCTTTCTTTTTCCCTTTCTTAAAAAAAAATCTTTAATGTTATTACGATTGTAAACATGTTTAGAAAGGCAAATAGGTGCGTAAAGCTCTGGTGTTGCTTTCAAATTTGATCGCCTTTATATATCATTTTTGTTACGAAGTTACCTTTTGGCAGTGAGTAGGTTAAACATCTTCCCGTATAAAGATGTTTGGTTTAGACTTCAGTCTCAGTAAAGTTTGATAGATGTTATGGATAAAGTAATAAGATGTTTGGTTTAGACTTGAGCCTCAGTAAATTAGCTTGCTAAATATAATGAAGAAGTTGGAAGTAATACTCCAGTTGAAGTGAGGTGTTATGACTATAATTAACCTAAGTATTAATCTTCTTCCTGGAGCCAACACGTGTCTCATATCAGTATTAATCAATCATGTCAGCTCACCCCAGCCATGGGTGACTATGATTGTTGGATATTTTATCTCCAAGATATAATTTTAATGATAACAATTTATTTACTATATGTATTATATATGCACTAACATATCAATGCAGATAACAACATCCGATATGCTCAAGATATGTGAACTAAGTGCAGGATGAGTTCAAGGAAACAATACAAGCAAAGAAGAAGATGTGCTTAATCGTAAATGTGTAAATTTACATTTTCTTTGCTTAGAATTTTTGTACAAGCATTGATCACTCACAACACATACACACACATAGTATTTAGAACACACTAACACATGCTTAGTGTGCGGTTAACTATAAAAATCCCCTAAGTTAACCATTAGAGTTTATAGATATATAGCCAGTCTCAAAATATATCATATATCTCATAACTATGTATTAGTAATCGACTAATACACTTAGTAGTCGACTACTTAAGCCTTAGTCAAAGTTACAGAATCTGTGAATTTATAGATTAGTCGACTACTATGCTTAATAGTCGACTAATCTGAGTCAGTTCAAACTTACAGAAACTTAGTCTTACAGACTAGTCGACTAATGCCGATAGTAGTTGACTACTAACCAGTTTTCTAACTTCACAGCGCCTGAATAGACTCAGTGTAGTCGACTACTAAGACTAGTAGTCGACTACAGAGACAGTTTTCTCAACTTTCTGAATTTGAATATTTGAACATTTATAGCCGTTTTTAAAATGTTAATTGGTTTAAATTTTGAGTTTTTCCAGAGATTATAAATAGGTGTTAACTTTAGAATTTGCTTACCAACTCTCATATATATAAGATTCAAAATTTGTGCAAATTCAAGGCCTCTTGATTCAAATTTTCATTCTAAGTGTTAAGAAAAGAAAAGTTCTGAAAGTGCCTTTGTTCCCCATCATTATTAAAGATTGTTTAGACATTATTCAGAGAGTTAAAAAGTTCCTAATCCGCTGCTGCACTTCACTAACACTTCAAGGCTTATAAGAATTTATGATTTTACTTCAAATAAGGTTTTTCTCGGGTGTGAGAGAAGATCTCTTGGTTTAGAGATTGGTTGCATTGGCATGGTCTTATCAATTAGTCAGGTTTGATTTGATTTTGTTACTGGAATCAAAATCATAGTGAAAATCTCAAGCGAGATTTTCTTAGGGATTGGATGTACACTCAGGATGGTGGAACCAGTATAAATCTCTTATTTGTGATTGTTAAATTTCTGTGATTATTGTTGTTATGGGGTACAACTATTTTCAAATATATAATCTGATGAGTTGCCATCTCCATCCAGCTGGACAAGCCTACACCCCCAGTATCGATACGAGAAGCGGTGCTAATCAGCACGAGACATCCTGACCTTTCAGACGAGTTGACATCTCGATCGACGGGAGATAGCCAGAGATCAGCTAGCATTCTGACTCAGTCGACCAGACGAGTCGACATTCATCAATGTCGACACGAAAGGCGGTAGCAGTAGTCCCTCTCGTAGCAGGCAACTCGTCAAGAGCCCAGTCGAGTCAATACTCCTCCATGTCGACTCGAAAGGTGGGACGAGTCGTCACCCGACTCCATGCAGCCAGCAATCCTTGAGTCGTCACTACTCTCAACGAGTCGACTCTCCTCGTGAGTCCCATCATGAGGGATATTGCTTCTCAGCGAAGCTAGAAAATAACTTCGCCAAAGCTTATCCATCCTGACAACAAGTCATATCATGTCTACTCAAAGACCATACGTCATCACGCCGCTTATCAGCCCACATCCCATCGATTGCTCCTCAAATCAAGGCCGAAGTGATCTTCCTTATGTCGCCAACGGACACATGTAGAGCAAAGAATGACTCACCTTCCAGTTCACACTTTGTACCGCCATTTTCATGGCCAAAATGACCAATTGGCCATTGACATCGTCTTTATATACAGATGTTATTCACCATAGCCAAAGGTTGGCAATCTAAAGTCTTGTCTTGACCTAGATCTCAGAGATCATCATCTCTAATGCATATAGCATAAGAACATATAGTTCTATTACTCCACTCAAGCTCAAGTTCATCAACTGACTTGATCGTCGGAGGTACCATGGGGAATCACCACCCCGCCCTCTCACGACCTTCTTCTGTGTAGATCGTTCACTCTAACTCAGTGGCCAAGACATAAAGTCGAGGAAGGAAGAGATCCCCTCCATCATCTTTCATCACTTCGCAACTATCCTATTCTGAATTATTCTGTGTGATATTTAGCATCAATAGTTTGGCGCCCACCATGGGGCGCTATTTCTTTTTTGAGAGAATATGTCTAGTTGTGAAGATAGAGCTGAGCGATCTCGTCCTAAAGGACCTCATCAGAGCTATGCTACTCAAGCCCAGCTTGAATCAACAGCTCATATGATTCATCAATCTTTCCAAGAGCAATTTGCTACCTTCACTAGTGAGCTTGTCAGCCGGCTTCCACAGCCGCAATTAGAAAAATTTGCACCCCATTAGTCAACTCGCTGATGTCTCCTTCCTCATCAAGAACTCACCAACAAAAGTCCTATCATTAGAGCCACTAGATATGATCGAGTCAACAGACCGATCACAAGCGTCTTCGGGAATAACAACCCCCTTTCAGACGACCTTATGAATGTTCCATGTGAGAAGTTCAAGATGCATCGCATGGAGACATACAAGGGTGAGGGAGACCCCTCCGAGCATGTTCAAAATTTCTATGATGTGATGAGTATGCTTCAAGCATCAGAAGCAATTCTCTGTCGATGCTTTCCTATTACTCTTTCAGGGAGTGCTAAGCTCTGGTGGAACACTCTCGAGAAGAGATCCATCAGAAACTTTTGACAACTTAGCCAAAAGTTCATTCACCATTTCCTAGCTGACGCCAAGCGGGAGCTTCCCCCTCATGTGCTAATCCAAATGAGGCACGGACCAGAAGAGATCCTCCGGTCCTACTTCAAGAGATTCCAAGCTAAGAGGTTAGAAGTCGACGATCCAGGAAGTGCGGTCGCCATGTCAGCACTCGTAGCCGGCTTGCAGAGTAATGCATTGGCCGACTCTTTGGCTAAGAAGCCAGTTGCAAATTATGAGCAATTGATGGTTAGAGCCTATGGATACATGGACATAGAAGATGCCCGAGCCTACAAGGTGGCAGCCAGGGCCACAGAGTCCTCTTCAGCCACGTCTTAGACACTCTGGAGCAAGCCCTTGGTTCCTTATAAGAAATAAACCCAAGGCACAACCCTTTGACCGAATCCCACAATCGTCTCTCGGCCATAGGGGAGGGGAAGCCTTAGTCAACTCTCCTCACAGTTCTATGCATTGGACTACTTAGTTGGATTCCAAGCCCTTGGCTCTTTATCAGGGTAAGCCCAAAGCATAACATATGGTTGGATTCTCCGATTCTCATCAACCATTATGGTGAAGCCCTAAGCACCAAAATAAGTCCTAGACGACCCAACCTCCGGGCTGGCCTGTCAAAAGCCATTGGCTCTTTATCAGGGTAAGCCTAAGGCACAATATATGGTCGATTCCTCCAGTTCTCATCGATCATCATGGTCAAGACCTTTGTTCCTTTTTAGGATAAGCCCAAGGCACAACTCTATGGTCGACTCCCATAGTCACCTCTCAGCCATACGAGGTTTATGAAGACTTAGGTCCAACGTGAGACCTAACCTCAGAATCATCATTCTACTATTAAGACCTTGGTATCATCATGAGTAAACCCAAGGCATTGATTTCTTGCCCGGTTATCTTTCGCAAAGAGACTTAAAGCACATCAACTAGCCAGTCTTCGCCGACACAAGACCCGAGCATCTTGCCCACAATAGGCGCAATATGAGCTAGTTGTCAAGCCGACTCACAACATTCGAGTCGACACAACACAGCCAACTTAAGAATTGCCACTTGGTTCGATCGATCAGAGCGATACTACAAAGCAATCAGCAGCCCTAACTTTAGTCCAGAGATTTATTCATTTCACTTGGACTCGGCTAAAGCTGACTCTAAGCGAAGGGGCCAACTATTTTGGGGTACAACTATTTCTAAATATATGATCTGATGAGTCGCCATCTCTATCCAGCCAGACAAGCCGACACCCCAGTGTCGACACGAGAAGCTGTGCTAATCAGCACGAGACATCCTGACCTCCAAGACGAATCGACATCTCGATCGACGGGAGAGATAGCTAGAGATCAGTTAGAAGTCCGACTCAACCAACCAGATGAGTCGATATTCATCAATGTCGACACGAAAGGTGGTACCAGTTGGCCCTCTCACAACAAGAAACTTGTCAAGAGCCCAATCGTGTCGATACTCCTCCATGTCGACTTGAAAGGCGAGACGAGTCGTCACCAGACTCCATTCAGCCAGCAATCCTTGAGTCGTCACTCCTCTCAACGAGTTAACTCTCCTCTTGAGTCCTATCATGAGGGACATTGCTTCTTAGTAAAGCTAGAAGATAACTTCGGCAAAGCTTATTCATCCTAACAACAAGACATATCATGTCTACTCAAAGACCATACGTCATCATGCTGTGACGCCCCTAGTTTCAACAAGGCTGCAGTCCAAGGTAAAACTAAGAATGTTAAACCTGTCAAGCACCAAACACCATGCTACGACATGTTTCACCATCACAGTTACTATCTATCTAGTAGAATCAACAACAGGTGTAGGTACAAAACAAGGAAAAGAGAGTATACAGAAAGGAAACTAAACAATAGATACTCAGAAGAATAATCACTACCACTGATATAAATGGATAAGTCTCTAAAAAGGTAATATCTGAACTGAATACAAATGTCTCGACATAAGAATCAAATAAAATGATATTAAGGCACATTACCTATACAAAACTAGAATAAAAACTCAAATGTTTTATAAATACATCTATTGTGGAGTTCTAATATAAACTACTAGCAAAAACTAAAAATGGTAACTAGAACAACTCCATCAAGCTATGGCTCTCCGTGCACCTGGCTCGTTACCTGAAAGTAGAAAAACAACGAGCGTCAAAGCGATATAGCGAGTAACATCTCAATCAACTCCAGGGGAAAAGGCTAGAAGGATAAGAAAATATCTGATAATACATATAGATAGCCAAACATCGACTGTAAAAATAAAATAGAGGTTTGATATTTAAAAATTTATAACACGAGCATAGGTACACCTCCCTTAGCTCAAATTATAAATAGTTAAATACCAAATTCAAAAGTTACAACATGGAGTAATAACTCTATCTCCAACCGAAATATCAATAACATGTCATATGTTAATTACATACCCAACTCGTGGTCTGCTATAAATAAACGTCCAAAGTATGATCTGCAATAGCTTAAAGTCCAACACGAGGACTGTAGTGGATTATAGTCCAACACGAGGACTTTGATGATTATAGTCCAACATGAGGACTTTGATAGCTTATAGTCCAACACGAGGACTTGATAGCTTATACTCCAACACGAGGATTGTAATATACAAATAGTGTCAGAAATCACATATATCTCGTTCACCCTCATGCTCCGGTGAATAAATCTAAGACTCATGTCTGAAGTCAACTCATGTATACTAATCTCAGCGTATAATAACCTATATAACCCAGATATTTTGTCAGCCACACAAACCTAAGTACAACAGGACAAAAGTAGAAAAATCTCCCAGCGACCGACCGCCCGCGGTTGACCGTGGCTGGAGCATAAGCTTACTACTTCTGTGCACGACACGCGGTCGACCACCACGGTCAACCGCGTAAAAGCAGAAACCCTAGTTCAGGTTTCTGTTCTACATGGTTTGATCCAAAAAATTTCGTGCGATGTTTAAATACATTATCAAGTCTTTATAAGTGATTTAGCATAACCAGAACATGTGAATTTTAGTCTAATCACTATAGATAAAACGAATCAAATTTTAAACATGTAAATTTCGTGTCGAAATCTTCAAAAACAAATATCTTTCTTACAAAAGTCTTGTTAGAAATAAACTCAGATCTAGATCTGTATTAAGAATTTCGTGGGTGAGCTTTATTAACTGAAAACTCATTCTCTTTGCAAAATACAACATATAGATCTATTTTTATACATAATCTAGTATGTTAGGCTCACAACTCACATGAAAAATATTATTAAAATATTTAAAAACATGGGTATAGGGTTGGATGAGATGAAACTCGCCTGAGGGATGATGAACAACTCTAAAAAAACGCTAGAAAAAAATATCCTCCTACGTCGAAATCCGTTGGATCCCGCTCAAACTCTTCAAAATCCGCCGAAATCACCAAAGAGAAGGGTTAGGGTTTGCAAGAGGGAAGGAGGAGGCTGCTAGGGTTTTTTGTGGTGAAGAAGAGCCCTCACGAATATAATATTATATACATAAGCCCACAAACCCGACCTAAAATTCAAAAAGACTCGAACTGGAAAAAACTGGCAAAACAGCGTACCGCCGAGCGTAACGATCGACCGCGCAAGAGATAGAAGCTTTCTGCTTCTGCTGTGCGCTCGGCGGTCGACCGCCACGATCGACCGCGCAGGAAATTTCCTGTTGGTGCATGTTGTTTGTGTGCTAGTCTTATCACTCGATCTTTCTCATATAAATACACTCGTTTGAACCCCAAACACTTGTTATCACATTCATTTATGATATAAATATATATTTCACAATAAAAAATTCATTCACTGTATTTTACGGGGTTTTACATTCTTTCCACTTAAAAGAATTTCTTCCTCGAAATTCCGAAATCGTATCTTAAAAATTAATAATACAAGAAAAGCATGTCGGGAGTAGTCATTCCCACATACACCTCTCATAGCATTAATTTTTAGATATAAACATAGTAATATCTAAAGTTAACAGTCTACAATGTGAATATTCACGCCTTAATCCCTAACAAAATGGAATTTGTACGTCGGGGGAAAATCCAATCAATGAACCCCCCATATATATACCATGCATCCCAAATGATTAAGGATTAAGTGATAATACCTCCATTCTAGTGTTAAAGATAAATATGACTATCCAAAATTATCGTAAAACATAAGAAAACATAATCCAAATAATTTACCTGCTCAAATAGGTCTGGGTAGTCGCAACGCATATCCTCCCCGCGCTCCCAAGAAATCTCCTCAGATCCTCTTCGATTCCATTGAACTTTCACCAAAGGAATCATCTTGTTTCTAAGTTTCTTGTTTTCTCTAGAAAGTATACAAACTAGGATCTCTATCATAGTCAAGTCATCCTGAAGCTCAATCTTCGAATCATCCAATACTCGCTGACTCTCCTCGTCATGTAAGTGCTTCTTGAGCATAGAAATATGAAACACGTTGTGCATACCATACATCGATGCTGGAAGGTCTAGTCTATATGAAACAGTCCCAATACGCTCCACAATCTGAAAAGAGTCAATATATCTCGGAGCAAGCTTCCCCTGCCTACCAAATCGCTGCACCCCCTTCATCGGTGATACCTTCAGCATGACAAAATCTCCCACCTGAAACTCCAAAGGTCGTCGTCTGTGATCCGCATAACCTTTTTTCCTACTCTGAGCGGTTAAAATACGCTCCCTAATCAATGCTACCTTTTTGGTAGTCTGCCTCATAAGCTCTGGTCCAAGCAACAAGTTATCCTCTGGCTCTGCCTAATATATAGGGGATCTACAGGGCCTCCCGTACAAAGCCTCATACGGAGCCGTAGCAATCGTTGCTTGATAACTGTTGTTATAAGCAAACTCTATCAATGGAATATGATCCTCTCAGCTACCTTGAAAGTCAATGATACAAGCTCGTAGCATATCCTCTAACACCTGGTTCACTCTCTTTGTCTGACCGTCTGTCTGAGGGTGAAAAACACTACTGTTCTATACTCTGCTACCAAATGAATTCTGTAACCTCCTCCAAAAGTGCAAGGTGAAAATAGAGCCTCGATCTGATACAATTGTGTCTGGAACCCCGTGAAGTCAAACTATCTCCCGGATGAATATCCTCGCATATGACTTGGTGGTGTAAGTAGTCCTCACTGGAATAAAATGTGCCAACTTCGTTAACCGATCCATGATCACCCAAACTGAGTCATTCCCCCTCTTCGACTTTGACAACCCTACAATAAAGTCCATAAAAATGTCTGCCCATTTCCATTCTGAAATGGGTAGAGGCTGAAGTGTCCCTGCTGGTCTTTGATGTTTTGCCTTCACTTGCTGACAGGTAAAATACTTAGCCACATATTCTGTAATCTCTCTACGCATACCACTCCATCAAAAGTTTCTTCTCAAGTCCTTGTACACCTTAGTGGTTCATGGATGCACTGTATATCGAGTACAATGTGCTTCATCAAACAACTTTTTCTTTAGCTCCACACTAGCTGGCATAACCAATCGGTCCTTTATCCAAAGGCCTCCATCTGTCCTAATGGTCCAATCGTCCTTGGGATATTTGGACATCTCCTCCTTTCAGATTTGAATCCAAGAGTCTTCTAACTGAGCTCTGACTACTCTGTCCCTCCAATGTGGCTGCACTGATATAGCTCCTAAGTATGCGCTGGTCCCGCCAATCTCTGGTCTAAAATCGAACTGGCTAAGAGTGAGAAGATCTCTATACAATGAGCACCTTAAAACCGTGACGTGGTGTTGACGCTTCCTACTCAAAGCATCTGCTACGACATTCGCCTTCCTCGGATGATACTGAATCGCGAACTCGTAGTCCTTGATGAACTCAATCCATCGCCACTGCCTCTGATTAAGTTCCTTCCGGGAGAAAAGATACTTCAGACTCTGGTGGTCTGTGAAAAGCTCGAACTGAACTCCATATAAGTAGTGCCTCTACGCCTTCAGCGCGAAAACCACCACGGCTAACTCCAAATCATGAGTGGGGTAGTTCTGCTCATGCACCCTCAACTACCGTGAAATGTATGCTACTACCCTTTGAGTCTGCATCAAGACACCTCCCAAACCTGCTAATGACGCATCCGTGTATACAACAAATATCATGTCACTGCTCGGAATAGTAAGAACTGGCACCGTAGTCAACTTAGTCTTCAAGGTATCAAAGGCTTTCTAGCACTCCATGCTCCAAGTTAACTGTACACTCTTCTTCGTAAGGCGTGTAAGTAGTACTACAATCTTTGAGAAGTCCTGAATAAACTTTCTATAATAGCCGGCTAACCCTAAAAAGCTAGAATCTCGGTAACCGTCTTCGGCGATTCCTAATCAAGAACTACTAAAACTTTAGCTAGGTCCACTACTATGCCTTCGCTGCTAACAACATGGCCAAGAAATCTGACCTCAGAAATCCAAAACTCACACTTGCTAAACTTAGCATATAGCTGATGCTCCCTCAAAGTCTACAAAGCCAAACGCAGATGCTGCTCGTGCTCCGACTCCAATCTCTAATATATAAGAATATCATCGATGAATACAATCATGAACTGGTCCAAGTATGGATGGAAGACCCGATTCATCAGATCCATGAATATCGTGGGTGCATTGGTCAACCCAAATGGTATGACCAAAAACTCAAAGGACCCATATCGAGTTAGAAAGGCGGTTTTGGAAATATCCATCTCCCGAACCCGTAACTAATGATAACCAAAACGAAGATCAATCTTCGAAAAATACTACGCTCCTTGTAGCTGATCAAACAAGTCATCAATCCGAGGCAAAGAATATCTATTCCGGATAGTGACTTTGTTCAACTCATGGTAGTCGATACATAATCGCATACTACCATCATTCTTCTTCACGAAGAGGACCGACGCTCCCCATGGAGAATGAATCCGACGAATAAAGCCTTGAGCTAACAACTCATCCAACTGGGTCTGTAGCTCCCTTATCTCAGCAGGTGCTATCCGATAGGGTGCTCAGGATATCGGGGCTGTGCCCGACTGCAATTCAATACAGAACTCAACCTCTCTCATAGGAGGCAACCCAAGTATATCCTGAAAAACATCCTGATAATCTGAGACAACTCTAGTCTCGCATATATCCGTATTCTTATCCCGAAGCATCACCTCCTCGATGTACGTTAGTAATGACTCCGCAAACTGGTTCCCCTGAGAGGTTGCTAAAACTAACTCGGACCTATCGGACGCTCACAAACTGACTGTTTTCACAAAACAGTCGATACTGACGTGGTAGGAAGATAGCCAATCCATACCAAGAATGACATCGAATTCTGATATGCTCAACACTATTAGATCAACAACGAACTCAGACTCGTCTAAAACTGATAACACACCTCCTATCAATGCTCTCCAAGAGCAACATCTCACCTAGAGGGGTGAAAACTGACAAAGGAACGTCTAGAGGCTAAGTTACAAGCTGAAGTCTAATCATAAAAGCATAAGATATGAAAGAATACGAAGCTCCTGAATTAAAAAGAATACAGGCTAGAAAGGAGTTCACGGAGAATGTACCCTCCACTATGGCCCCGCTCGTACCATAATCACGAGGGACTACTGCATACACTCTGCCTGTGGCTAGAAGCTGCTCTGCTACTGGAGGTGGGGCATATGGGACTACCTGCCCCTAAGGAACCTCCTGAACTGCACGAACCTGTCCCTCAATCTGTGGAACTGCCGGTGGTGCCTCAAGTCTCATCTGTTGGCCTGACCTCAGCCCTGGAATCTGTTCTGCTGCTGATTCTACCCTCTCCCTTGCTGGGCTACCGCTGGTGCACTACGACACTCTGATACTTTGTGGCCAAGCTTGTGATACTTAAAACAAGTTCCCTGGAATTTGCGCTGCTGAGGCGCTCTCTGATCCTGCTGGGGTCCTCTCCTATGAGGGCCTTGCTGCTGCTGTTGCTGCTGCTGCTGGGGTCCCAAAAAAGGCCTCTTATTCTTGCCCTTATCCTTAGTATTGTTTCCTTGTCCTTCTAGAACATAGCTGACTCATTCTCCCGTAATGTGGCAGCATCCACTACCTCTCGCACTGAATAGAACCTCCTAGAAACGAGGTATCGACGAAGGTTAGGGCGAAGTCCTGCTAAAAACATCTTTGCCTAGCGTTCTCCCGTCTGCCACATGCCCGTGAAGTGCAAGCTCATAAACTTTCTCTCAAAATCATCTACTGACACGTCTCCCTAAGACAATCTGTACAACTCGAGCTCTTTCTCGGCCCGTGTCAAGGAAGAGATATACTGCTCATCAAAGAAGTAGGCGAAATCCTCCCAGGTGAGGGTCATCCTCTGATCTGGAGTAAACTGGAGCCGATAACATCTCCCTGCATCCCCTTTGAGACTGTAATATGCCAGCCTCTGCTTCTGAACCGAAGTCACATTCAGTATCTCAAGAATGTTACTCACATCCTCCTTCCATTTATGTGCTGCAAGAGAATCTGATGATCCCTGAAACTCTGGTGCCCTCATCTTCTGGTATCTCTCTACTAAGTGGATCCAAGCCTCTTGGTCTATGGCTTTATCAACCACTGCCTGTGGGGTGGGCATCCGTGTGCCCTCTGGAAAGTCCTCTGCAATGTGAGTAGCTAGTGCAACCAATGGAGGAACTACTGGTGGTGGTGGTGTGACATGATTCGTCACGAGCTCCTCAAGTGCTGCCATCCTAGCGGCTATGAGAGCCATCAAATCTATCAAGTACTAGGGAGCCTGCTGCTGCTCGGGTGGAGCCTACTGCGGCTCTGCCTGATCAGCTCTCCGGGTACGAGGTCTACCACGTCCAGCCATCTGAGCATATAGAAGAAGGTTTATAAGTCCTCAAATAAAACATATAAGAATTTCATATCATATATAATTCACACAAATACTTTTAATATCACAAAAAAAATTGTAATTTTTTAATACGCGTATATAACGTCCTCACTCATTCTAGAATTTCTAGCGAACTCTATACACGAATCTTAAGAAACTCTACTCTAACTCCACGACTCAACACAGGATGATCCTAAAGATACTGAAACCAGAATTCTGATACCAACTGTGACGCCCCTAGTTTCAACAAGGCTACAGTCTAAGGTGAAACTAAGAATGTCAAACTGTCAAGCACCAAACACCATGCTACGATATGTTTCACCATCACAATTACTACCTATCTAGTAGAATCAACAACAAGTGTAGGTACAAAACAAGTAAAAGAGAGTATACAGAAAGGAAACTAAACAACAAATACTCAGAAGAATAATCACTACCACTGATATAAATGGATAAGTCTCTAAAAAGGTAATATCTGAACTGAATACAAATGTCTCGACATAAGAATCAAATGAAATGATATTAAGGCACATTGCCTATACAAAACTAGATTAAAAACTCAAATGTTTTATAAATACATCTACTGTGAAGTTCAGACATAAACTACAAGCAAAAACTAAAAATGGTAACTAGAACAACTCCATCAAGCTACGTCTCTCCGTGCACTTGGCTCGTTACCTGAAAGTGGGGAAACAACGAGTGTCAAAGTGTTATAGCGAGTAACATCTAACCAACCCCAGAAGAAAGGGCTAGAAGGATAAGAACATATCTGATAATACATATAGATAGCCAAACATCGACTGTAAAAATAAAATAGAGGTTTGATGTTTAGAAATTTACAACACGAGCATATACGCCTCCCTTAGCTCAAATTATAAATAGCTAAATACTAAATTCAAATGCTACAACATGGAGTAATAACTCTATCTCCAACCGAAATATCAATGACCTATCATATGTTAATTACATACCCAACTCATGGTCTGCTATAAATAAACGTCCAAAGTATGATCTGCAATAGCTTAAAGTCCAACACGATGACTGTAGTGGATTATAGTCCAACACGAGAACTTAGATGATTATAGTCCAACACGAGGACTTTGATAGCTTATAGTCCAACACGAGGACTTTGATAGTTTATAGTCCAATACGAGGACTTGATAGCTTATAGTCCAACACGAGGACTGTAATATGCAAATAGTATCAGAAATCGCATATATTCCGTTCACCCTCATGCTCCGGTGAATAAATCTAAGACTCATGTCTGAAGTCAACTCATGTATACCAATCTCAGCGTATAACAACCCATATAACCCAGATATTTTTTCAGCCACACAAACCTAAGCACAACAGGACAAAAGTAGAAAAATACCCTAGCGATCGACCGCCCGCGGTCGACCGTGACTGGAGTAGAAGCTTACTGCTTCTGTGCACGACACGCGGTCGACCGCGTAAAAGCAGAAACCCTAGTTCAGGTTTCTGTTCTACGTGGTTTGATCTAAAAACTTTCATGCGATGTTTAAATACATTATCAATTCTTCATAAGTGATTTAGTATAACCAGAACATGTAAATTTCAGTCTAATCACTATAGATAAAACGAATCAAAATTTTAAACATGTAAAATTTGGGTCGAAATCTTCAAAAACAAATATCTTTCTTACAAAAGTCTTGTTAGAAATAAACTCAGATCTAGATCTGTATTAAGAATTTCGTGGGTGAACTTTATTAACTAAAAACTCGTTATCTTCGCAAAATACAACATATAGATCTATTTTATACATAATCTAGTATGTTAGGCTCACAAATCATATGAAATATATTATTAAAACATTTAAAAATATGGGTATAGGGTTGGGCGAGATGAAACTCGCCTGAGGGATGATTAACAACTCTAAAAAAACGCTGGAAAAAAATATCCTCCTACGTCGAAATCCACTGGATCCTGCTCAAACTCTTTGAAATCCATCGAAATCACCAAGGAGAAGGGGTTAGGGTTTGCAAGAGGGAAGGAGGAGGCTGTTAGGATTTTTTGTGGTGAAGAAGAAGCTCTCACGAATATAATATTATATATATGAGCCCACAAACCCGACCCAAAACCCAAAAAAGACTCGAACTGGGAAAAATTGGCAAAACTGCATACGGTCAACCGTCACGGTCGACCACGCAAGAGATAGAAGTTTTCTGCTTCTGCTGCACGCCTGGCGATCGACCGCCACGGTCGACCGCGTAGGAAATTTCCTGTTGGTGCATGTTGTTTGTGTGCTGGTCTTATCACTCGATCTTTCTCATATAAATACACTCGTTTGATCCCCAAACACTTGTTATCACATTCATCTATGATATAAACATATATTTCACAATAAAAAAAATTCATTCACTGTATTTTACGGGGTTTTACACATGCCACTTATTAGCCCACGTCCTATTGATTGCTCCTCAAATCGAGGTCGAAGTGATCTTCCTTCTGTCGCCAACCGACACATGTAGAGCAAAGGATGACTCACCTTCCAACTTATACTTTATCACTGCCATTTGCATGGCCGAAATAACCAATCTGCCATTGACATCCTCTTTATATACATATGCTATTCGCCATAGCCAAAGATTGGCAATCTAAACTCTCCTCCTGACCTAAATCTCAGAGATCATCATCTCTAATGCACATAGTATAAGAACGCATACTTCTATTACTCCACTCAAGCTCAAGTTCATCAACTGTCTTGATCGTTGGAGGTACCACGGTGGAATCACCACCCCGCCCTCTCACAACCTTCTTCTATACCGATCGTTCACTCTAACTCAGTGGCCAAGATATAAAGACGAGGAAGGAAGCGATCCCCTCTATCATCTTTCATCACTCCGTAACTATCCTATTCTGGATTATTCTGTGCGATATTTAGCATCAACAGTTGCCATTTGTTCTTGCAATTTATAATCCATATTGCAAAATTTTTAAATAAATACTATTCACCCTCCTCTAGTATTTAGTGTGTGCTTCCGCAGATCCTATACTTGGTATCAGAGTAAGGTGAATGATAACAACAACAAATACATCACAATTCAAAGAGGGTCACTCCACACAACGATCACCACTATTCGATGGTACAAATTACAACTACTGGAAATGCCAGATGAAGATCTACGCCTAATCACTTGGCTACGATCTTTGAAACATTGTTGAGACTGAATTCACAAAGCAACCACTCCATACACCGAATGGACACTTGCTCAAAGGACAAATGTGAATCTAGACTCCAAGGTAATGAATGCACTGTTTTGTGCCCAGGATAAGAACGAGTTCAATCACATGTCTACCTCTACATTTGCACATCAAATTTGGCATACTCTTGAGGTAACACATGAAGGAACTAACAAGGTTAAAGAGTCAAAAATTTCTATTCTTATTCACAGGTTTGAACTATTCAAGATGAAAAACAAGGAGACCACCACGAAGATGTTTACAAGATTTACAGATATCACAAACTCCTTGACAAAGTCTAGACTCAAGTTGAAATGGTAAGGAGCACTCACTCTAGAATGAGAGAAGAAGACTACAACAATTGAAAATGCCAATAATCTTTCAACTTTCACTGTAGAGGACCTCATCGGCAATCTCATGGCTTTTGAAGTTCAACTCGAGGATAGAAAGAAGGATAAAGAACTAAAGAACAAGAAGATTCTTGCTTTCAATGCATCCTCCGACACTAAAGAATCTGAAGAAGATGATAATGATATTACATTGATAACAAAGAAATTTAAACGATTCTTAAAGAAAGGTAAGTATAAATCAAACAAGTTTAAAAATACTAATGATATTTCTTTGTGTTTCAATTACAATAAACCAGTACATATAAAGAAGGACTGTCCACTTCTTAAGTCAAAATCAAAGTCCACCAACTTCAATAACTTCAACAACGTCAAGAAGAAGAAGAAGAAGACTTTGGCAGTGACATGGGATGATAGTGATGTATCCTCCTCCTCCGAAGAAGAAGAACAAAATGAAGAAACTGCACACATATGTTTCATGGCACATGAAAATAAAGTAATTGAATCCTTAGATAATGAAGAATTATTAGAAGCATTCAATAAACTTTATATTAAATTTAAGGATTTTAATTCTAATTATAAGATTTTGAAAAATGAAAATGAGAGATTAAACTTAAAATTAGTTTCTTCAAATTCCTCACAACTTGAAGAATTGAAAGAATTAAATGATAAGTTATTTTTTGAAAATAAATTATTGACAGAAAATAATATTTATCTTAAATCTGAATGTGATATCATGAAAAATAGAATTTCAGATTTAGATAAAAATATGGTTTCACTTAAAATCAAATATGAAGAGTTATTTTCAAATGTAAACAAGTTTAACAAATGAAAAGAATACTTAACTAATTTATTATCTTTTAAAGGTCTTCTAATCAAAAGTTTGGTTTGAGATATGTTCATAAGAAGAAGGATTATATTACTAGAACACGTCATGCATCATCTTCTATGACTAAAGATGTTAGAAAATTTCATGCACCTTTATCAATGAATTCTCATGCATTATCTATGTTTATTTGGGTGCCTAAAGATACTTGCTTGCATGATAGAGATGTTTATATTTTAGATTTTAAGAAAAAACATATGCAATTCTACTAATTATATTTATGTTAACAAGGGGAAACTAAATTCCAAGTGGATTTGGACTCCTAAGGGCTAATCCAAAGGACCTAACATGTCTATGTTTCAAGTACCTCGAAAAGAAAAATGAATATTAGATAGTGGATGTATTCCAAGCATATGACGGGAAACTTGAAAATGTTGTCTTTGATACAAAATAAGAAAGGTGGAACAATCATATTTGGAGACAACAACAAGGGTAACATTATAGGTATTGGAATAGTAGGTAATCCACATAAGCCTTTAATAAATAATATTTTATTAGTAGAAGGTCTAAAACATAATTTGTTTAGCATTAGTCAATTATGTGACAAAGATTTTAAAATTATTTTTAAAAACAATACTTGCTTGATTTATGATTCAGATTTGAATAATATCTTGTTTAGAGGCACTAGAAAGAACAATATTTATGTTTTATCAATGAACTTTGTTTCTAATGAATTTTATTTAGTTGCATCCAATATTGATACATTACTTTGGCATAAACGTTTTGCGCATGTGAATATGAAAAACATTTCATGCATTTCAAAACACAATTTAGTACATGGTTTGCCAAAACTTGCATTTTAAAAAAAATATTTTTATGATGCATGTCAATAAGGAAAGATGCATAAATCTACTTTTAAATCTAAAGATGTTGTTTCTACGAGTAGACTATTAGAATTATTACATATGGATTTATTTGGTCCCTTTAGAATTGCATCTTTAAATGGAGGTAGATATGCATTTGTCATTGTTTATGATTACTCTAGATTTACATGGGTTATATTTTTAAAGCATAAGAATAATTCTTTTGATGAAATTTTTGTATTTTGTAAAAAAAATCAAAATAAAAAATCCTTTATCATTGTCACTATTATAAGTGATCATGGTGGTGAGTTTGAAAATGAGTTATTTTCTAAATTTTGTAATAAAAATGGTATTTCACATGAATTTTCTTTTTCTTACACTCCTCAACAAAAAGGAGTTGTTGGAAGGAAAAATAGAATATTATAAGAATGTGCTAGAATAATGTTAATTGAGTCTAATCTACCTAAGTATTTTTGGTTGAAGCTATTTCTACCGCATGCTACGTTTTAACCAGAGTTCTATTGAGACCTATTTTAAATAAAACATGTTTTGAATTGTTTTACAATTGTATTTTAAAAATTTCATATTTTAAAGTTTTTGGGTGTAAGTGTTTTATTTTAAATACAAAGGATTCTTTAGATAAATTTAATTCAAAATCTGATGAAGGGATATTTGTTGGTCATTCTATTCGTAGCAAAGCTTATAGATTGTTTGACAAAAGAACTTCAATGATTGAAGAATCACTGCATGTTTCTTTTGATGAACTTTATGTAAATACTAGTAATAATGATAACAAACTTGATGATGATGATTTTATTGATCAACCATCTCCTATTATTGATAATTTTATTAATACTCATGATTTACCAAAAGCATATGTAGATGTCAGAAATCATCCACGTTAATTGATTATTGGAGATATTTCTCGTGGTGTTCAAACTAGATCTCAACTGAATTTATATACACATGTTGCTTTTGTTTCTACAATAGAACCTAAAGATATTAGAGAATCATTTTTAGCTGATTATTGGATTATAGCTATGCGAGAGGAACTTAATCAATTTACAAGAAATAACGTTTGAGATCTTGTGCCTAGACCTCAAGATAAATCCATTATAGGAACCAAATAGATATTTTAAAATAAATTGGATGAATCTGACTAAGTTATTAGAAACAAAGTCAGATTGGTGTAGGTAGGAAAATTGCAATGAAAAGAACAAAAGAAAATTGAATTGAATTCTTTTAATCCCGATTACAACTTGAATACAAAAGAGAAGAAAACGAATTTGGTTTTCTCCTTTGTTTAAAACTGGGTTCTTCAAGGTAGCGATGGAGTACCTCCTTCAATTGTTCGCGTCGAATTTGCTCTCTGTTGATGATCCGACCGTCTCTTATCTCATGGGAACGATGAACTTCTGTGGAGAGTTTTATATGTAACTCTTTAATGAGTTTAAGAACTCTGAACGAGTTAGAACTCTGTGAATAGAGTTGTTAGAACCGAAAGTTCGGTTAATGACCAAGCAGATATTCTGTTGTTGAAGAATCTTCTTAGATTTGATCTTCTGAATTTGATTCAAAAATCCTATCTCCAAGGATTTCGTCTCTCTTGCCTCTCCGTGCAGTTGAGATCCGAATCCCCTCCAAACCTGTGCGGTTCAGATGCTGAAGAAGCCCTTGGCTCACTCTTTCGTTCCAAAAAGCCAGCCCCTCACTCAGTTGAGTTTGTTGAGATTTTATAGGTGGATAAGAGGTTGTAACTGCTCTCTAAATCCGCTCCTAAGTGGGCGTGATTTCCTCAGATCGTGGGAAAAACAGTTCTGAAACCGTTCAACTCATATTTGAATGAGTCAAACGCCCACCTTGGCGTTCAGGACCCTAACCTCGCGTCTTAGAATTGAGACGCGAGGTTGGGTGTTAGCTGAACACCAATGAACGCGAGGGTCGCTCGCATTTGATTTGTTGTAGCTTGGAAACGCGGGGGTTGCCTGCATTTCCGAAATTGTGACGCGGGGATGACTTCCGCGTTTCAGAAGGGGTTAGTTGATCTGTAACCTCTTCTACGGGGCGTTGCAAGGATCGTTGTTCCGTAATCCTAGCTTTAGCTGTTATGAGGTGTGAAAGTCGTCAAATTGTAACTCTCACTGTTGATTGTGAAGATTGCTGAATAGAGTTTTCATCAGCTGTCGGAAGCGTCGTTGAATTGTAACTCTTCTCGATCTGTGTGAAAAGCCCTCCATTTGCAACCTTCGTTTGTTGAAAGCTATCTGATTGTAGCTTTCATTGTTGGAACTTGACGGGAATCAATCATCCATAGTGACTTTTAGACGAATATTTGCCCACAGCTCTCTACCAAGCAACTCACCAACTAAGTCCAACCTTTTATTTCTGAAATCATTACACTGCTCATCAGCATCTCTAATAGTTGCTAATATAATATTGGTCATGTTGTTGTCGCAACTATCAAGATCAATCATCTCAAACATGAGGTCGTGTTTGTAGCGATTATAATGCTGCGGATGCAATGATTTAGAAATCTCTTCTGTTTCGATTGTAAGGATGAATTCTGCTTCTCGATTTGAAGGAACCATTGCCTTGTAATCTTGTGGGGATCAGCTATCCATTGTGATTTTTAGACAGCTTACAGAACCCCCTCCAAAGTTTTTAAAAGTTCGCGGTTGACTGGGACGAATTTTCGATATACTTTGGATCCTAAAATTTCGTAAACTGATTTTCCACTTCGTCTGATTGGAAGACGTAGCGAAACTGGTTGTCAGAATGTTGAGATGTTGCTTCCTCGAACCAAACAATACAGCTTTTGAGCCTTGATGACAATGAAGGATGAAGCACGCTCCAAATCGAGTCTGATGGTTTTAACGTTGCTGATTACAATCTGCTTACACCCATCTGATAGACTCCCCAGTGGAGTCGCCTGTTGCTTTTCGATTTTGGTGACTTTGGTGGCTAACCTCAATTTTTCTCCATTTATTTGAGGTCTTGTTGATTGTAACGCGTAGGTGAACTTTGTGCCTGAGAGTTTGAACGCGTAGGTGAGCCTTGCGTTTGGAATTTCAACCAACTCGAACGCGAGGGTCGAGTTTGGGCGGGATTCTGGCCTCGAATCCTGTCCGTTAAGATTTGACAGCTCACAGCTGTCTATAAATAGACCGCTGGAGGTTAAATCAAGAGTCATTTGACTCTTCTTGAAATTCTAACGAAAATTTTCGTTTCCATCTCCGGCGAAAAGAACTGTTCTTCTTCTCCTCCGACTGGATTCCATGGCGCCCAAGAGGACTATCTCTCATCCTTCCATGTACGACGTCGCCGCGGCTCAGGGGTCGGCGCCGTCTGCGTCGGCCGGCGGTGCTGCTACCCAGGCGAACATGCCGCCCCAACTTCCTTTGATTGGTGGTGAGTACGACCTCCATGATCATTAAACTTGTTTCGGCAAGTTCTGATCTTTGGATCAACGAGGAAACTCGTTTCGACAACGCGGGGCTCGACTCCGTCGTTTGGTATTTTTGACGAGGGGTTCGACCTCCGCGTCTTACGTTATTGATGCGAGGCTCGACCTTCGCGTCCGAACTTTGTTGACGCGAGGCTCGACCTTCGCGTCCGAACTTTGTTGACGCGAGGCTCGACCTTCGCGTCTGAACTTTGTTGACGCGAGGCTAGACCTTCGCGTCTTTAATCTTCAAATCAAGTTTGACCTCTGCGTCTGAGTTCTAACTTTTTCCTTTGCTTTTGTAGTGCATCATACTACTGAGCCTCTCCCCTTTCGCCATCATTTCGGACATGAAGGTGGTGTGGATCTGAACATGACCTTCAACCTACGCGAAGAACTCCCAGTTTTCCGAATTAAGGATAAGAGTTGCGTAGAATTAATCACCCAAGCTTCTCCCGAGACCCTTAGGATATTGGTTACGGATGCTCGATTTGAGAACTTGAGCCGTAAACCAATAGTCAAACCTGGGTTCCTCTTCAGGGATTATGTCGACTTTGAGGCCAGCACAGCTTATGATGGGGATTATAAATGGCTGCGAAAAGTTGGAGAACGCAACCTTTTCTTGCCTAACATGGAGAGGATGTTCCCCATGTCATATTTCCAATGCGCTTCCATCCCAAGGCGAATGGAGTGGCCCCTGGTTAAAGATCAAGATAGAGTTGTTCTTAGGACCCTGACTTTCCAAGGGGTCCGCACGGTTGGTTATAACCGATTGGTGACGGCTTTACGACCAGGATTGTTTGCCAAGGAATATCCTATCGACGAAGTGGCTAGTCCAACAAACACCTTCGTCAAGAAGTTTTTGACCCGTAAAGGAGAATTTCCCACACAAGGATTTAGAACTCCTGGCTGGGTTCATTCTCCGGTGACAGGGTGGTGGACCCGGATGACCAAATTCATCTTGGACGAATTGGATGCGCCTCTCACTCAAGCTGGCTTGAAGATTCCGGTACGGGCCACCAAGTTTGGTATTGTTTAGAGCCACTTTCATTTCTTCTCCATATTGGAGAAGTATAATCCTGAAACTTATACTTTCTTCACCCCTGTGGGGGAATTAGGCTTCGCTCTCCACGAGATGCATGAAGTCTCAGGTCTTCTTCTTGAGGACTTGCCGTACGAAGAATTTGTTCCGGGATCAGCGGAACTTAAAATTTTGAAGAAAACGAGCCCTGAAATTTACTCCACCTTATGGGAAGTTATGTGTCACTTCCACATCTGCATGCAGCAAACAGGGGCTCGAGGAAGCGGCATTAAGCAAGTGTCTTGGGTGGAATATTTATTCCAGAACTTGACCAATAAGGGAGCCTCCGTGTCCAGATTACCTGCTAGCACTTTGGAGGAGGTCCAAGCCCGAATCGATGATGCTACTTCCCACTACACCAATGAGGCCAAGGAAGATGTTTTCCCGGCCCATACGGAATTTGAGAGTTTCCACTACAAAGCTCTGCTCCCTATTTCTGATACGGTGCTTTTGGCTGGGTATTTAATGTTGTGGCTCAAGCGGTGCGTCGTTCCTACCAGGCCGATCGATGCTCTTGCTGTTGAGGTGATCTGTCCTGCTGTTCTCCTGGCGCACGGGAGACTAGTGAATTTGCTTTATGCCATGGTGGGCCGTTTGTAGAGTGGACTGCGAGAGTTAGCATTGGAATTTGTTGATGTTGCCGAGGTGGAGTCTGGGGGCCACAAAGCTTTCAAAACTCCCAATCCCCGGATACCATTGCCATATACCTATTTAATGGCTTGGTATGTGCTCCACTGTCCTCCTCTAATGAGTGCGGCCTCTCCCCCGGGGGACTCATTCATCCCGTTTGTGCAACAATTAGAATCTGCAAAATGGGAAGGGGGATACATGGTTAGAATTCGACAGATTTTGTCGCGGGACACCCACTACCACACATGGTGTTGTTTCCCTGATTTTGAAGGCGTCGTCTACGGAGCGGAATATCAAGACGTCACGGGTCCTAATGGATTCACCCAGCTGAGCGGGGGTGTTTTCCATTGGCTGCTCTCTATCAGGCCTGGTTATTTGATCTTCCGACAAGGCGCTCACTGTTTTATCGAGCCCTACCAGCCCTATAGGTTTGCACGCCAATTTGGGTATGATCAGTTGTACGTTAGGAACCCTCATCCTCAGCTCTCAGCTGTGGGTAACATATATGAGGGGGCCAGGGCTTGGTACTATTCCGTGGTAGGCTGTACTAAAGCGACCTTCAGGCTTCCCACAAAATACCCAACTCCTATACCTCCATCAGCTTCTGCAATTGGTATTTTGCCGCTTCCCGGACTCCCAATTACAACTTGAATACATCTTGCCTGAAAGACATTAGGCATATGTATGCTTCAAGGAGGGGGTCAAAGACATCCCGATTGAGAGGAATTGATGAGTTCCTATCCATTGAGAATCAGCCTGCTGGACAAGAAGAGGAACAAACAGCTGAGCCTGTTCCCGGAGAGGAGCAACAAGTGGTTGAGCCTCCCACGACGAGAGCAACGGGGAAAAGAAAGCTCTCTGCGGATGAAGCCGGTCGATACGAGAAGCAGATCCGTCGGAAGTTGATAGTTGACTCTCCTCCTCTTAAGGGCCAGCAAAAATCCAAGTTGATGGCCGATGATATCAGAGCTGCTGAGGATGAAGACCAACAGGAATCTTCGGTGGCAGGCCTGCCACATAGAGCTGGACTTCGTTCTCATGGTCCAGCCTTATCAAGTGAGGCTTCTTCTTACCATCCTACTAAAGAGGAAGAGGACGAATTGATGGCTGCAGATGCAGAATCTGCCCCGATGATGGACCTTCCTAGGTCTCCTGCCTTAGAACCAGGGGGTCTCGAAGGAAATTTATCCCCTCCTCCTTTAGTACTAATGCCGCAACCTGGTGGTTTAAGTCCTAGTCCGACAACGGGACTTATGACTAAACCAGCTGTTGGCACCGATCTTCCTGAACCCTTGGCTACCCGGGATGAAGAGGAGCAAGTTGATTACGAGGGCTCCTCGATTGGTGGTGCCATTGACGAAGATAGAGGTGATGATGATGTTGAAGTTGGCAATGCACCAGGTGGCGGTGAAGGAGATGATGGGCATGATTCCATGGATGACATCACCACTTTTGACAATGCTCCCACGGCTCCATCTGATAAAGTATCTGGTTATACTCCTTTCTACCTCACTGGTAAGCTTGGTTTGTTTCGACTTCTTCCACATGCTCTTTCTGCATTCCGACCATTTTTTCGTGCAGGTTCACCCACTCCTGGGGCTACTTCTGCTGCTCCTTTAGAGCAAGAACCTGCGCCGACGCCGACTCCTTTACAAGAGTAGCATTTACCTGGCTCACCTAAGGCCACTGCTTCACCGGTCACGTTGCCCGAGACTACAGTTGCGATTCTTCCTTCGGAACAGCAGCTCGTGCCTGAGTCAGCTCCTTTGCAGGAGCAAACTTTGCGTGACTCTTCTGCGGTAGATACTTCACCAAAAGTGGTGATGAAGATCTCACTCACCCCAACAGAGGCTGGGCCAAGCTCATCTCGGGCAAAGGCATTGATGGCTTTGACCTCAAGTCCTTCGTAACTGAACATTTCCATTGCTTCTGCAGCTTAAGCACCTGGATCGCCTGCTAGTCATCATCTTGACGCACCAATCTCAGTTGCTGAAGGGGTATCTTCGGGTGCGGTTTTTAGTCTCGCTAATGCACCTAAATTCCTTTAAATCTCTTTAGTATATCTAAACAGCCTTGCGAAGACGGCAGTTGAGTACATGGTGAATGGTTAAGGAACTTTGAACTCCTTTCGACCTCTTCTGGAGGCAGGCTTAAATGGAGTCAGGAGCGTGGGCGACACTCAATGGTTCGAGCGCTGTTCAGAGATTATTCTTCGTTTGGAGGAGAAATTACAACGCTTAAAGATAATGGGCCATAGAGAACTTCAGCCGCAAATTATGTCAACTCTGGCTAGTCTTCAGGTCGCAGAAGTGGTTCACCAAGAAGCACTAGAACGAGACTTAGCTGAAAAAGAGCGTCAGATCACAGAGCTTCGTGAGCGTAACATTCGGAAGCGAGAAGAACTAGAACGCTCAACTGCTTCTATGAATTCGCTTCGGGATAGACTTGTTAAAGCTGAAGCTGAAGTCCTACGATTGAAGGCTGAACTTTCCCGCGAAGAAGGCATTGTCAACATCCTTAGTACCCAGAATGCAAGTGGTACTTTGGAATATCATACACAGTCCATAGCCCTAGAACAGGCCAGGAATGAAGTGGCAGCCATCATCATACCAAGTGAGGATGAACTCCGGGCTAAGGCTGAAGCTATGGTGCGAGCTAATCACGAGAAAGAATTAGCTGAACTCAAGACTCAACTCATATCTTTTGATTTGATGCTTGAGTGAATTTGGTGTTTTTGTAATGTTCTTTTGACAAGAACAAGTTTGTTTTGTATCACTTTCTTCTAACTCTTGAATAAAAAGTGATATTGGTCCCTCATTGTTTCTTGCATTTGTCATGTTTTGATTTTAAGTAACAAATCACGAGAAATGCCCGAGGTGTACCCATGACTTAGTATAGATTTCCACGATAGCCTTGATTTAGAAAATTCTCTTTATTATCATTTAAGATAACTTTAGAAAATTTTAAAATGTTGGGGATAAATGTTAAATCATTCTCCCGGAATAGAGCTAACGAGTAGAATTCTTCCTGTGTTATTTTGACTTTAAACACTGAAAGAAGTCTATAGACGCCAGAGATGTAATTTTAACTTGGCGTGGACTTTTTTCCTGTGGGGAGATTCCGAACTTTTCCTTATTATCACTAAGGACAGTTCTGGAAAATACTTAGTCTATTGGGAATCTTATGAGAACACCTCTTATATAGCGGGATAAAAATGTTTTAAATAAGAGGGTTTAGACTATTAGGGGTGTAAGATTAACATAACAGGAAATGACACTTATCGCTCTATTGGGGAGAGTCGATAAGTTGATATTTTTCAGAGGTGTGATATTAACGTGACAGGAGAGAGATTACGATTGGAGTAATTCTGAGGACTTATCGCTCTATTGGGGAGGGTTGATAAGTTGATATTTGTCAGAGGTGTGATATTAACGTGACAGGAGAGGAATTGCGATCGGGACAATTTTGAGGACTTATCGCTCTATTGGGGAGAGTCGATAAGTTGAT
>BQKN01063646.1:217278-231062 GCA_022839385.1 Asparagus kiusianus
GCTGTCCGGCGTTGACCTAAGGTTACGCGTTGACCGGCGTCCACCTTTAGGGTTTCAGAATCGCTTGGGGTTATCTTGTGTAATTCCTCCATATCTTCAACCGTCGGCTGTAGGCATCGAAAATTGCCGATAGGTCCCCACTCACAGCTCGGTGTTAACGATCGACGATCGAACGACGCTACCCAGTTCATAAGAGCTCAAATGACGCCGGTGAGCGACTGAAGCAAACCGACGGATTACGTGAGCCGACAGAATGTCAGAATCACGAGGATACGGGTTGACCGAAAACCCCGCGATCACCGCAATTGGACCAACGCCCGCTGTGCCCCGACCACCCCACGGATAATCCAACCATTGGGGCCTACAGAGCTTGCCGTCACGATTCCAACGTATCCGAAATCACTCAAATCCGAGTTCGGACGAAAAGTCAACAGCGAGTCAACGGCGGGACAACGGCAGGACAACGGCGGGACCTCGGACTGCGTTGGGACACCCAAATGGGCCTCGGCAGGCCCGGGACACCCGAGAGGCGTCTTGGCAAAGCCAAGACACCCCAGGGGTGTCTCGGCCAGGCCGAGACACCCCCTAGGGGGTGTCTCACATCAGCCCCCCCTCTCCTTTTGGCTATAAATAGCCCCCTTGACCTCCTTTGTGAGAGGCTCTTGATTTTTGCACTCAATTCAAGGCTGAATTATCTTAGCCAAGGATTGTTCTGCAAGAGAGCGGCGAAGCCCTGCCGGAGTGAGGAGTCAGAGTCTGCAGGAGAGCGGCGAAGCTCTGCCGGATCGAGGAGCGAAAGGTCTTCATCCTTTTCTTCATTCACCCCCCTTCTGTTCCTTGGTGTTGCCCTTCGTAGGCGACACTGAGAAGAGCTATTATCTCGCGTTAGCCGAGATATACGCTTTACGCTTCTAGATCTCACGCGGATCGACGAAGTTCTGCTTCTATATCCCACGCGGATAGACGAAGCTCTGCCGGATTTTCCCGGAAGGATCTTGAAGAGTTGGCGGTCCACGGATATCAACGTCCCCGTCACAGGCCAACAACCCACGCAAGCGAGACCGTACCAAACCGGGCTCTCGTGTTTATTTTCGTTTAAGTTGTAACCTCTTTTGTTTTCATTTTATACTGTTGTAACGATAAAGTTGTAACAGATCTCGAAAAAGAGAACATCAATGAAAACAGCAACTTTTACCGGAAACAAGCTGGCGACCACAGTGGGAGCCACCGATCACGCTGCCGAGATCGGAGTGACGCAACCGGCCTTCAAGATCCGGGTGAATGAAGAGGTCGAGTACGAGTTCGACCAGCAGAAGTATGAAGAGTACCTCTCCTCCTCTTCCTCCAGATCTGCCTCTCCGCACCGGCGTAGGAAGAACCCATCTCCAAAAAGGGCTTGCGGGATCTCCAACTCCTCAATTCAAGACCCCGCCGTCGCTGCTGCTACACTTGCACCACACAACGGCCTTGCGTCGATCAGTGTGGTCAAGAACGTAGATCCAACAGCACCAAAGGCAATGGGTGATGCTGCTCCAACTCCATCAAAAAGGGCGATCCAAAGACGCCGCCAACGCCTCGCTCAACAGCTCGCCAGGGCTAAAGAGTCGAAAGATGGAGTGCGCTATGCAGAGGATCTGAAGTCGAGGCAGCGGCAAGAGCAACGGCAAGCAATCAACCTCTCCTCTAAAACAGAAGCAAGTGAGTGGATCCGCGTCAAGAGGAACCGCTCCACGCTCGAGGAGCGAATCAAGAAGCGCCGCGCTCTACTTGCACACGCCCGGCTCCTCCTAAAGAAGACAGAGGAGATGCAGCAAGGAACGGTGGTCAAAACACCGTCTACAAGCAAACTGGTGTGGGTACGCAAAACAAACCCAACACCTCAAACCAAGAAGGGCAAGATTATCGCCCAGAGTTCAACCAAATCAGAGCCTACTCCTCCTGTACCGGCACCCTCAATAGGGCCAGGTAAAAAAGGGGATCATTCAAGATCCCAGGTTCCTTTGACGAGTCGCCTCGGTCCTTTACCGGAGAACCGAGGAAGAATACCCGTCAAAGAACGGCTGGGACCATTGAAAGGTCCCCAAGTTAAAAACCAGACCGGGGGTCGAATCAATCCCCCCAAGAAAGATGAAAAAGGGAAAGCCCCTATCACCGACCGCACTGAGTTGCGAGTCGAACTAAAAGAGCCCGTTCGATTTCTATGCTCCCAAAAGCGTAAAATTGAACGGGCCACTCTTGAAAAATCTAACCAAGTTTTGCATTCCCAAAGGGAAACACACTCGTCTGAGGATGAGCTTGTTATACTAAGGGACACCTACCAACACTCTGTAGGTTGCTCCAGCTATCAAGCTGATGAGCTGTACTACAGGGCCGGGGGTGTGGGAAAATCTCGAAAGAGATACATGCAGGATATGGAATCCCGCTGCCCGTGTGCCAACATTATCAAGGCAGTGCTGTCCGAGTGTTGCTGTGCTCAGACCCCAACAAGAATCTCGGTGTTCGAGAGACTCTCCAAGCCGAAGCGTTTCCACAAGAAGAAATCGCTCCGCCGAGAGGATGAATACTCGAAAGTGTCAGTCAACATGACCGGCAGAGGGGGATCAACACCACGTCTCAACTTGGATCAGCTTGCCGAGGCTTCCCGATGCATGACATGGTTGCGGTCGGGAACCATCAAGCGAAAGAATTACCCAAGAGTACAAAAGGGACTCTCCCTAGAAGAAGAAGAATCAGATGCTGATTCTGATACCTGCTCCGCCGTCGCATCCGATGACACAACTTCAAGTGCAGGCCGACCTTATGAATCGCTCATGATCAGCGCCGAACAAGTGTCGAAGATACTTGAAGAAGCCCTGGCCAAGCAGAAGGAAAGCTTCAAATTTGAAATGGAGATGGCCATGCAGCGGATGAGGGAGATGCACGACCAACAGATCGCGGCAATGACGGTCCACCAAGGAGAACCGAGTCAACGCAATCCAGAGGAGCATGAGCGGGAAGCGGATAATGTCAATATTCCTCCCGTCAATACCAACACTGGGGGTGGTCCCGCAGAAGATAATGCAAAAGAGGACCATGTCACCTCACCTCGAAGCCACTCGAAGACCGAGACGAGTGAGGACAGGAAGATGAAAGACCTGGAGAGCAAAATCAATGCGTTAATGAGTGCTCAAGAGGTAAAAAGGTCTGGTATACCCTGCCCCTATCCAAGGGAGTGGGAATCGATCCCATATCCGGCAAAGTTTAATCTGATTAACTTTACGCCGTTTGATGGGAAGGGTTCCCCTACCCAGCATTTAATCTACTTCAAGTCTCATTTAGGAATCATTTCCGGAAATGAGCCCCTCATGGTGCGGTCATTCGTCGGCACTCTTCGCGGAGCTGCCTTCGATTGGTACCGCCGTCTCAAGCCTGGGAGCATCAACGGCTGGGATGACATGGAGGACATGTTCCTAACAAACTTCTTTGATGATGATACCGAAGTTTCAATCGGCACGCTGTTCGATGAAAAGCAAAAGAACGGCGAGACGGTTGAAAACTTCGTGAAAAGATTCCGGAACAAAGCTATGAATTGCAGGGATCCGGTCAGCGAGGATTTCATCCTTGAGACTTGCCACAACAATTTGACGCTCGACATCCTTGAAGCCATGGGAATGGCGCCGTCTAAAACCTGGAAGGATTTGAAGATGCGGGGAGAGCGAGCTGAACGATTCCTCAAGAGGAAGAAAGCGGAGAGAGGGCAAATACCCAATAATGCCCCGCAACCAAATTTTACCCCCAAGGGTAAAGGGAAGGCGCATGCGAATGCGGTGGTCGCAAATCATGTCTTTGAAGTGCAAGCACAATCGCAACAGCAGCAACAGCCGCAGCAGCCGCAGCAGCAGCAACAGAGGGCGCCTCAACAACCGAGATGGCAGCAACAGCCCCAGAAGCAAAAGGTTGGGGAGCCGAGGTTCCCAAAGGTATACTCATTCAAGGAGGATGAAATCCCGGGTATTTTCAAATACCTCGTGGAAAACAACAAGATCAAGCTGCCGCCGATTCAGGATCAAGAAGATGCCAAGAGGGTCAACGATCCGAAATACTGCGCATTCCACCGAGCGGTGCACCATCCTACCAAGGTGTGCTACGCTCTCAAAGATAAAATTCAGGCTCTAATTGATGTTGGGGTTATCACCATGAAGCAGCCCAAAGAGAAGAAGGTGGGCGCAAATACCGTGTCCATTAGCTTTGGATCTGTTCCATCGAGTTGGTTCCAACACGAATCGGTGATCAAAGCGGCGGTGAAGACGGTGAATGATGATCCGCACCAACAGCGTCAGAAAGGGCTTGTGCCACACACAGCCCCAAATGGCGAAATCTTGTGGGTTCATCCGGACTTGATCGCAGATGAACAGTGGGCCACGACCTCTTCCGCAAAGAACAAGAAGAAATCGAAGAGGAAGGGCAAATCCTGTTATGGGGCTTCTGCCATACCGGGGGTGGATGATGATAAAATTCCGACGTTCCCACTTTCTGAAGATGAGCAGGAAGCTTTTGCAACCCGAAGCGGGAACGAGTATCATTTCAAATATCCGGATGCTACCGAGCAATTGGGTACCAAAACCCCACCTTCCAAGACGCTGGCAGAGTTAGGAATTTCAACAATTCCCCCAACACCTGCAGTGGCTACGGAGAGAATCCCGCAGAAGGATAAAGGAAAAGAGCCTGTACGTCAAGAAGCTCAGAACCCGAGGCCGTCTCGATTCAATCATCCAATTGGACGAGACAAACCGGGGAATACAAGCTCTCCACCTCACTTCGACATTATGGCGCAATTGGCCAACATCCCGGCCAGGATAACTCTATACGAGTTGCTGCGGTTGTCGAAGGATACTCGGAAAGCACTTCAAGAAGCCTTGGGTGATTCCAAAGTCTTCTTGACTCGGATCAAGCCATCTTCCGAAGAACCGGAGTCGTCAGCTCAACAATGCAATTTGGCGGCCCATCACTTTCCCTGCATTGCTTTCACCAAGGAAGATATGCAGGCAAAGAACTCAAATCATGACAGGCCGTTGTACTTCACCGGGCATATTGGCTCCAGCGTTGTCAACCGGATCCAAGTCGATCCGGGTTCCGCTGTTAGCATCATGCCATTCCGATTGATGCATCATCTCGGAATCCCGACTAGCAAATTAGCGTCCACTGGCACGACGATTTACGGATTCAACACCAGCGGGTCCAAACCCTTGGGGAAGATCCGAATCAAATGCCAGATTGGGGATTTGAAGTCGGAAGTTACATGCTATGTGATTGACGCGGAAACATCCTATAATTTACTGTTGGGTCGGCCTTGGATCCACGGTAACCTTATAGTTCCGTCAACTCTGCATCAGTGCCTCAAATACGTGGGCACAGATAATGAAGTCAAGACGGTGGTCGCGGATAAGCAACCGTTCAAGGGATTGGAGAATTATTTCACCGATTCCCTTTTATACGGCGCTGAATCCGATACTGAACCATCGGCCCAAGGAACGGACAGCGGAGATGAAGCTGATACCGAACCAGGGTTTGATTATGATGGCGGTTTTGTTTTAAACGACATTGTACCCATTGTAATCAATCTTGACGATGATGAATCATCGGAAGATAGTTGTAATTGGCAACTTGCCGAAGAACTATCAATAAACGATGATTTAGAGTACTCGACAGGTCTTGATGATATCACTAATAAACTCCATGCTAACCCTGATTTGTATATGCCTCTTCAATCATTTTGTTTGACGAAGAAGCAGGTACACGACCCTTGCGGAACAACGCTCATCATCCTCGCAGGGATTGGGGGTGGAAAGGAGGTCGTCTACGGCAAAGGAAGAGCATCTCCGATACCCAACCATTTCATGGAAGAGGAAGAAGACGATGATAAACCAGCCCGTCATCTATCCAGATACGTTGCGAAAGCGCGCAACATGATGGAAAGGCACGGGTATGACTTTAAGATCGGAGAGGGTCTTTTCTTTGGTCGAGGTCCACGGGTTCCACCCCGGATGGCCTATGTACCGAAGGGAAAACCCGATAATTATTATCGCCACAGAAGAGGTCTAGGCTATGTCTCATCAGATGATGAGTGTGGCTGGCAAATCATCGACCAAATTGCTAACAAGACTAGGAAGGGATATTCTTCCGACTCTTCGGGTTGGGATTCTGACGTTAGTCTTGGTGATATGTTTAAGAAGCTAATGTCGAACATGGTCACGGTTGATCCAACGACAATAGAAGAAGATGATGAGATGCCGACATGGGAAGACCCGTGGGTTCATCACTTAAGCATGCAGTACGGTGATAGGTTCGAGCAAAGAGAGCCTCCTACCGAAGACCAAGTCGTTCAGGTGAATATGGGAACCGAGGAGAATCCAAAGCCAATATTCATCAGCGACAGCCTCCTACCTGAAGAGAAGGAGGAGTTGATTTCTCTTATCCGGGAGTATATCGATGTATTCGCCTGGAATTATGAAGACATGCCAGGTCTCGATCCCAATGTAGCGGTGCATCGTCTCAACATTAAGCCGGACGTCAAACCAGTCAAACAACAGCAACGACGGTTTCGTCCGCAAATGATGGAAGCGATCGAAGCTGAAGTCAAAAAAGCTCGTTGATTCGGGATTTATCCGAGAGGAGCAACATCCCGAATGGCTTGCCAATATTGTTCCGGTCCTAAAGAAGAACGGGAAGATCCGGATATGCATTGACTTCAGGAACCTCAATGCTGCTTGCCCAAAAGATGACTTTCCTCTCCCCATCACGGATGTAATCATCGACAACACGTGCGGGTTTGAGAGGATGTCCTTTATGGATGGTTTCTCTGGTTACAACCAGATAAAGATGCATCCAGATGATGAGAAGCATACTGCATTTAGAACGCCTCTCGGTGTCTTCTGCTACACAGTCATGCCCTTCGGCTTGAAGAATGCAGGTGCTACATATCAGCGAGCCATGTCAAAGATCTTTCAGGAACATCTCCGAAAGACGGTCGAATGCTACGTGGACGATTTGGTCGTGAAAAGTCGTGATAAAAATGATCACATCAAAGACTTGAAGACCATGTTCGACTTGATGCGGGCCCATCAGTTGAAGATGAATCCTACCAAGTCTTTCCTCGGAATGTCCAGTGGCAAATTCCTGGGATTCGTCGTCACCACCAAAGGTATTCACATTGATCCGGATAAAGTAAAGGCGATCAATGAATTGCAACCTCCGAGGAACCTCAAGGAGCTCAGAGGACTGCAAGGGCGATTGGCGTATATCCGTCGGTTCATCTCGAACCTATCGGGAAAATGCCAACCATTCTCCAGGCTCACAAAGAAGGGCGTGTCATTCGTATGGGACGATGCTTGTCAAAAGGCATTCGAGAGTATCAAAGAATATCTCTCGAAACCTCCCGTACTCGTTGCACCGAAATCGGGCAAACCGTTCTTGATTTATGTCAAGGCGACGAGCCACTCATTAAGTGCATTGCTTGCACAAGATGACGATAACGGTCACGAGCAGGCGGTATACTACTTAAGCCGAACCATGGTAGGCGCAGAATCTCGATATCCCATGATTGAGAGGGGATGCCTAGCCTTAGTGTTCGCCATCCAGAAGATGCGGCATTATTTGGTTGGACAAACCATCTACGTCATCTCCAAAGTTAACCCGGTCCGAGTATTCATGACTCAACCGGCTTCCATGAGCTGGCGATTAGCGAAGTGGGCTTTACTCTTGTCCCAATACGATCTGCACTTCAAACAGCAGAAGTCAGTAAAAGGACAGGCCATCTGCGATCTCCTGGCATCTAATCCAACGACGGACGCCGCCGAGATATATGACGATTTACCTGATGAAACCCACGAAGTCAACGCAACTTCACACCAACAAGTGTGGCGTTTGTACTTCGATGGCGCTTCACGAGCAGCTAATGCCACAAGTGCTTCTGGATGTTCGAAGGTCTCCTCCGGAGTTGGAGTGGTCCTAGTTTCCCCAGGAAAACATGTGATGCCTCGAGCCTACTCATTAACCGAGCCATGCTCGAATAATGTGGCAGAGTACAACGCACTGATTATAGGACTCAACTTTGCCAAAGAGCTGGGGGTTGAGTATCTCGAAGCCTTCGGTGATTCTCAACTAATCGTCAAACAGGTCCAAGGGGAATATGAAGTTCGAAGTCAGGATCTAATCCCGTATCACAAGATAGCGGTAGAACTGGCAGAATCGTTTGAAGGATTCTTCATCGAGCACGTGCCGCGATTGCAGAACACCTATGCAGATGCGTTAGCAGCTTTAGCTGTATCTCTGGCACAGCCTCCCGGGACAGAACAATTTGTTACGGTACGAACTCACCAACTCTTAGTGCCACTTTATGATGAAAATGGTAGGGAGGAAGAGGCCCAAGAGGTACACACAACTCAGGCTGAATTTGAACCCCGAGATTGGCGCTTCCCCATCATCGACTACGTCCTACATGGAATCTTGCCAGAAGACGTGAAGGAGAGAGAGTCGATCAGACGAAGAGCTCCGAGATTCTACTATAATATGGAGAATCGAACGCTATACCGCAGGGGGTATGATGGCATGCTGGCACGTTGCCTATCAACCAAAGAAGCTGAAGAAGTGCTTAAAGAGGCACATGAAGGAGAGTGCGGTGCACACCAACCTGGTCCCAAGCTTTATGATCGCATCAGGAGAATGGGATACTTTTGGCCCTCCATGATGCATGAGGCAATTGTATACGCCCGGAAGTGTCACGCGTGTCAGGTACACGCGAATTACATGCACCAGCCTCCAGAACATCTACATCCTTCGGGTACGTCGTGGCCGTTCGAGACCTGGGGAATGGACATTGTTGGTCCTATAAATCCCCCTTCGGTTAAAGGCGATCGGTTCATCCTGGCCATCACCGATTACTTCTCCAAATGGGCTGAGGCAGTTCCACTCAGAGAAGTCAAGACGAGCAACGTCATTGCATTCATCAAGCATCATATCATTTACCGGCATGGTGTTCCAAGACGAATCATACACGACAACGGTCCTCAATTTATCAGCAACGCCTTCATAAGGTTCTGCGAAAAGTTCAAAATTCAGGACATCTCGTCAACAGCCTATAACCCCACAGCAAACGGGTTAGCTGAAGCCTTCAACAAGACTATCATAAAGCTCTTATCAAAGCTTGTGAGAAATAACAAGCGGGATTGGGATGATAAGCTCGGAGCAGCTCTATGGGCCTATCGTACCACGGTGCGTACACCGACCGGCGCAACCCCATACTCATTGGTGTATGGATGTGAAGCCGTTCTCCCTCTGGAAGTTCAAATTCCATCTCTTCGGATCGCTCTCGCCACCCAGATGACGACCGAAGAACAGCATCAGAAGCGCCTCGAAGAACTCGAGATGCTCGATGAAAAGCGCCTGGAAGCTCAACAGCACATCGAGTTTTACCAAGCCAGAATTTCTCGAGCCTTCGACAAAAAAGTTCGACAAAGGAGTTTTAAGGAAGGGGACTTGGTCTTAACCGAAAAGCGTCCTATGATCCTTAACTCCAAGAAGAAAGGCAAATTTGAACCCAAATGGGAAGGACCGTTCGTAGTAGAAACAGTTTACTCGAACGGCGCCTATCGCCTAGTCACCAAAGATGGTGACCGGCTCATGATGCCAATAAATGACAAATTTCTGAAAAGATACTATCCTTAGTATCCTCAGAAGAATTGAGGTACCGGGAAGTTCCCGGAAGAATACCACATCGGGGTATTCTTAGGGATAACCCGGTCGCTGATGAACAAGAAATCAGTATTCGAATTCCGAATATTCTTGTTTGACAGAATTTAACTCTCACAAACACTCTTTTGCTGAGATGAGATCTAATCATTCCATAGATTGATTCTCCCCTCGCGAAACTTTCAGTGGTTTCTGACTATTCATAGTCTCCACCACACAATTCCAGCTTGGTCAAACCTTACGACAGTTAGGGCCACAGCCAAATTCACCTCTCGATTCCGTCAATGAACGAGAGGTCCACAAATCGAGCGATCAAACCTTCTTTCGGTTATGATCATTCTCACACTCCCCACTTGGTCAAACCTTACTACAGTTAGGACCACAACCAAATTCCCCTCTCGATTCCGTCAATGAACGAGAGGTCCAATTTCAAATCGAATGACCAAACCTTACGACAGTTAGGGTCGTTTGAACCTTCCGATTCGGTAATCAAACCTTACGACAGTTAGGATTATCCGAACCTTTTCGATTCTCGGAGTGGAGATCCCACTCCTAGTTTCATCCTTCGGATCCTGGGGGTGGAGATCCCACCTCGAGTTTCCTTTCCTGCTAAAGATAGAATATAAAATTCTTCCTCTTCAGAATCAAATGACCAAACCTTACGACAGTTAGGGTCGTTTGAACTTTTCGATTCGATAATCAAACCTTACGACAGTTAGGATTATCCGAATCTTTTCGATTCTCGAAGTGGAAATCCCACTTCTAGTCTCCTCTTCCTCTGTCTTTGCTTTCAGAAAAGACAGGGATGAAGTCAACACTTAACCAGCGTTGCCGGGTAGTCTTTCCCGTGAGAAAGACGAAGTCTATGTATTCAAAATCATAGCACCTTTTCCTCTGTCTTTGCTTTCAGAAAAGACAGGGATGAAGTCAACGCTTGACCGGCGTTGCCGGGTAGTCTTTCCCGTGAGAAAGATGAAGACTATGTATTCAATATCATAGCAGTAAGTCTAAGAGAAGCAGTTTTCTTAGCACAACGTTACATGCGGAACGGATTTAGATAATTCGCATGCTAGCCCGAGTCAAACGGCAATCGGTAAAGGCAAGTCAAACCCGTTGAAGGCTGGGGGTTTGCCAAAAATCCCAAAGTCAGTGCCTAACACGCATTGCCGGTTAGTCCTTAACCGTAAAAAGGGACAAAAGCCCACATATTCCACATTGTGGCAGGTTGTTATTAATAACACCATAATCCGGGCTTCACACGCATGGGGAATTTTATCCCGAATCCTAAGGAGGGATAAGTCAGTGCCTAACACGCATTGCCGGTTAGTCCTTAACCGTAAAAAGAGACAAAAGCCCACATATTCCACATTGTGGCAGGTTGTTATTAATAACACCATAATCCGGACTTCACACGCACGGGGAATTTTATCCCGAATCCTAAGGAGGGATAAGTCAGTGCCTAACACGCATTGCCGGTTAGTCCTTAACCGTAAAAAGAGACAAAAGCCCACATATTCCACATTGTGGTAGGTTGTTATTAATAACACCATAATCCGGGCTTCACACGCACGGGGAATTTTATCCCGAATCCTAAGTAGGGATAAGTCATCGCCTAATACGCGGTGCAAAGTGCCTTTTTTTTCCATAAAAAGAAAATGATGAATGACAGAGTTTACGAATTCAAAGTCATAACATTAAGGGCTGGGGGTGTACCAAAACATCCAGAGAAAAGCGAATACAGAGTTCTAGTGATAGATCAAGCCAAATGAAGATACAAGAAAACGTCTCAAATCAGATCTAGCAAACTGAAGGAGGCAAGCTTAGCCTTAGCAGCGGCAATCTTCTTGGCATATTCCGCTCGAACCCTCTCCCCTTCCTCCTTCTGAAGCTTGTCGTAAGCAAGAGCGGCGGCAGTGTCGGCTGTTACGCCTTCTCGGCGCAATGTGCGAAGAACCTCCAACTCTCTTTGATAAGCATTCTGAACTCTGGTGCTCTCAAGCTCAAAATCCCTCAGAGTCCTCTCCCCTTGGACAGTCCTGGTGCCCGTACTATCAGCCATGGCGTTGTAAGCATCCATCTTACTCTGCAGACGAAGCTGTCGTTCATACAAGTTCGCAACAATCACTTCCTGCTCTGATATGCGTCGCATTCGGATCTTGCGCTCACGCGTCCTCTGAACCTGAGCCTCAACCACGAGCGGGGTGTCCTCATCATAAGAGTCGAGGTTCACCAACTCTTCCAAATGAGATATGAGTCCCTCTACGCAAATCAACATCGCCTCACATTGCCCTGCTAGACGGGGGCCACCCACACGCCGGATGTCCTCAAGACTGTCTTCTATGAAAAGGGGCAAATCACAGGGTCTCCCCCGTCCAGAACTGATGGCATCGACCGTCTGTTGGACAACCCGCTCTACCTTTTGGAGGATACCCCGTACTGGATCAGAGACCGAAAAGACGGATTCTTGGTCAGACACAATTGCAGCAGCAGGATCCTTTTCCCCTTCATCATCGGATATTAGGATGATTTCGCGGCTACGACCGGTAGTCGTGTGAGAAGGGAAGCTACCACCAGGAAAATCGACTGCAATGGAGCAAAAGGGTCAAAACACTTATCTCATAAAAGCAGAATGAGGTTGTTCACGGGATAATTGGTGAAGACGATTTCGAGTGCCCTACACCGGGAGGACGGTATACGCCATCACGTGAATCACGTGATAATGTATACCGACCTATAAGGTGTAAAGCAACACGAGATCGCCCCAATATACCCAAAGACTTGAATTGGCTAAGCAAAACAAGTCTGAAACCTTAACCCCCGCGGGAGGGGTATCGGTTCTTCCATCATGACCCGCGAAAGGTCAATCCGGGATACAAAAGATGTAAGATTCTCACCCCCGAAGAATGAGGTCGCTGGGGGCAATGTCGTAGGAGCCTCCTCCTCGCTACGCGGCGAGCGAGAGTGACTCCCGGAAGGTCGAGATCGACGGGGAGACATCGCAAATCTGCAGTAAAGAGCAGTACATCAGGTACAATATATATTCACGAAATATCAAAAAAAGGGGAAATTAAGCACTTGGACTTGAAATCCTATAAACAAATAGGACTTTACAGTTAAAGTCTAATTAAACCTACGAATTTCGTGTACGCAAAACGATAATCGTCGTTTCGCGATAAATTTTGGTGAAATACCCAAAATACCCCCCGTGCTCAAGGCCAAATTCAGGTCAAGGACACGTGTGACTCGGGTCGTGGTCGTTATACTTGATCATCTAACATCCCGGTACCCTATAATTCTGATCAAATTTTGCAAATAAGCCCTTTTTGCAGAATTTGGTCAATTTTACATAAAAGCCCCTCCTCAATTTTTTGGTTTAAACCCCACATGCCTTTACAAAATTCTTTTGATCAGGAGCTTGGGGTTTGAACAATTTGGATTTCAGTCCCAAATTCGTGGCCTTTTTGCAAATTGGACCCCCAAAAAATTATATGGGCTATTTTGCACATAACCCCCTCAAACCATTTCTTCAATCCTCTTGCATAAAGCACCCCCATTTCTCCATCAAATAAGTATGAATCAAAACCCAACAAAATTTCAGTCCCATCATTGCATAAAAATCCCACGATTTTTTGCAAATAAGCCCCTATAGTTTCGGTTTTATAATAAATCCCCCCAAAGTTTCGGTTTTTTGCAATAAAACCCCCAAATGCTTGTTTCATCCATAAACCCCTATCTATTGTAAACATAAAGGTGCAATTTTTACAAGAAGATAAGAGGATTGTGAAGAGGAGCTTACCAAATCAAAGAGGTTTCCCTTTGAGCTTGAAAATGGAGGAAAGGACCCTAGTTGGAGAAGAAAGCTTTCGGCCAATAAAGCTTGCTCAAAAAATCCGAACTCCTCTTGAGGAGGTGATGGATGCTTGAAGGCAAACAATGGAGGAAGTTGGCTTGGGGAAGAAGAAGACCAAAAAAAAAAAAACCGAAAATGAGAAAGAGAGGGGGGAAATTCGGTTTTGGGAGCCAAAAAGGGGGGACTTTTCTCTCTTGAAATTCAAATT
>BQKN01063646.1:236062-264935 GCA_022839385.1 Asparagus kiusianus
GAGTCAGAGTCTGCAGGAGAGCGGCGAAGCTCTGCCGGATCGAGGAGCGAAAGGTCTTCATCCTTTTCTTCATTCACCCCCCTTCTGTTCCTTGGTGTTGCCCTTCGCAGGCGACACTGAGAAGAGCTATTATCTCGCGTTAGCCGAGATATACGCTTTACGCTTCTAGATCTCACGCGGATCGACGAAGTTCTGCTTCTATATCCCACGCGGATAGACGAAGCTCTGTCGGATTTTCCCGGAAGGATCTTGAAGAGTCGGCGGTCCACGGATATCAACATCCCCGTCACAGGCCAACAACCCACGCAAGCGAGACCGTACCAAACCGGGCTCTCGTGTTTATTTTCGTTTAAGTTATAACCTCTTTTGTTTTCATTTTATACTGTTGTAACGATAAAGTTGTAACAGATCTCGAAAAAGAGAACATCAATGAAAACAGCAACTTTTACCGAAAACATCGGCGAAGAATCGGTGTTCACAAAACAAACGGGGGGTCGAGAAAAAAAAAATCGTTCGGGGATCAAAACTCGGGTAAACACCCCCGGGCAAAACACCCCTGGGTGCCTCGGCAAGGCCGAGACACCCTTGGGGTGTCTCGGTTTTGCCGAGACACCCTTGGGTGTCTCGGTTTTGCCGAGACACCCTTAGGGGGTGTCTTGATTTTTTCCATGGTCCCCCCTTTTCTTCATTTGTCCTTTTGCTTATGGTCCCCTCCATTTGAATTACCCCTTTTCACACTTGAATTCTCAAGAGAAAGAGGTTTTTTTGCTTGTGGTCCCCTCCATTTGAATTACCCCTTTTCACACTTGAATTATCAAGAGAAAGAGGTTTTTTGGCCGAAAATTTTTTTGGGGGGTTTTGTGAAAAATTTGGCTGAAATTTTGTGGGGGGTTTTGTGAAAAAGGGTCAAAGGATCTTTTGAGGGGTTTATTTGCAAAACAGACCCTAAAAGGGGCTTTTTTTTGCAAAGTGGCCACGAATTTGGGGCTGAAATCCCAAGATTTAGATCGCGAACTTATAACCCGAAATTTGTGGAGGGGTTGCAGGGCTAACCTGTAAAAGTTGATTCATCTGCATATGTGGATCCAATTCTGAAGTTGTTGGATGCTCGAGTCACGAGACCAACTGATGGAGCTGGTGCGTCAATGACTCGTATTTATAGAATTTTTGGCAAATTCTCAGCCATCAACGGATTTGATGAGCCTTTACCGACTACCGTTTGAGTCGGGCTAGCATGCGGATTGTCTAAGTCCGTTCCGCATGTGACGTCGTGCTAAAAGAGTTAACTCTTTTAGTGCTACGATATTGAATACGTAGACTTCGTCTTTCTTACGGGAATAGACTACCCGGCAACGCGTGTTAGGCGCTGATTTATCCCTACTTAGGCTTCGGGATCAAATTCCCCGTACGTGTGAAGCACGGATCTTACCACAATGTGGAATATGTGGGCTTGTCCTTTTTAACGGTCAAGGACTAACCGGCAACGCGTGTTTGGCGCTGACTCATCCCTCCTTAGGCTTCGGGATAAAATACCCCAGAATCGAACTCTGGTGTCTTTTCTCAATCGGTGAAAGACTAAACCGGCCAATGGAAGAGGAAGAATTTTATATTCTATCTCCCAATGGAAAGGAAACTTGAGGTGGGACCCCCACCCCCTGCATCCGAATGAACGAAACTAGGAGTGAAAACTCCACTCCAAGAATCGAAAGGCTGAGAGAGGGAGAACTTTATATTCTATCTCCCAGTGCTGAAGAGGAAGAATTTTATATTCTATCTTCATTTGGAAAGGAAACTCGGGGTGGGATCTCCACCCCCAGAATCCGGAAGGTGAAACTAGGAGTGGGATCTCCACTCCAAGAATCGGAAGAGATTCAAGCAACCCTAACTTTTATAGGTTTGGTTACTCGATTTGTGGACCTCTCGTTCATTGAAGGAATCGAGAGGGGGCTTTGATTGTGATGAATTATCCACCCCCAGCTTTTCTTTGTAAAACTGGGTGTATCATTGAATTAGATGCATGATCGGGTTATCCTTAAGAATACCATGCATGACATTCTTCTAGGAACTTCCCGTGGAAGGGAGGAAATAGTTTAGACTCATAAACCTATTGGAGTATCAGGGAGCAGTTTAACCTCTTATACCGGTCGGAGGATTGAGAAGCAGTTTATACTCGTATACTCTTCGGAGTTTCAGGAAGCAGTTTATACTCTTATACCGGTCGGAGTTTGGGGATACAGTTTATACTCATGCACCCACTAGAGTTTTGCCGTTCTTGATTGGCTTACCCTAGCGTTATAACGCCGGCTTCCACCAAGGTCTGGATGCTATCCTTGAGTGTAAAGCACGCCTTGGTTGGGTGATGGATCCTCCTATGGTATGCGCAGTACTTCGGATCCGTAATATCGTCAGCTTCCTCTTGATTCACAATTGGTGGGAGCTTGATCTTGTTATTGTCAAGGAGGGATTTGAAGATAGGTGGAACATCTTCGTCCTTGAAGGAGTACTCTTTTTGAGGCCTCTGATCCGGAGTCTTTTGTTGCCTCCGGGTTTGCTATTGCGACATTTGATTAGCAACCATTGCAGGTGCCTCATCCCCATTACAAGAGGCGAAGTTCGAGTTTGGAGAATTAGCCATCGATTGGCTCCTCTCGGCCTTCTTCCTTCTGAGGAATCGCTCGGCTTGCTCTCCTCGGGCCTTCAAATCCTTCCAAGTGTCGGACGGCTCTATTCCCATCACATCCAAGATGTTAATGGATAAGTTGTTATGATAAGTCTGCAAGATGAATTCCTCCGTGATGGGATCCTTGCAGTTCATCGCCTTGTTGCGGAAGCGTTTGATGAAGGTATCCACCGACTCTCCGTTCTTTTGTTTCTCATCGAAGAGTGTCCTGATGGATATCTCGTCGTCGTCATCAAAGAAGTGAGTAAGGAACGTGTTCTCCAAGTCCTCCCAACTGTTGATGCTTCCAAATTTAAGACGGCGGTACCAATCGAAGGCAGCTCCGCGAAGAGTGCCAACGAATGACCGAACCATCAAGGCGTCATTACCGGAGATCATGCCCAAGTGGGACTTGAAGTAGATCAGATGTTGAGTGGGCGAGCCCCTTCCGTCGAACAGCGTGAAGTTGATCAGGTTGAACTTCGCCGGATACGGGATCGAGTCCCACTCTTTTGGGTAAGGACACGGAATGCCGGTCTTCTTTACCTCTCGAGCAGACATTAATGCGTTAATTTTGCTCTCGAGATCTTTCATTTTCTCATCCCCGCTTGTGCTGGAGCTTGGACAAATTGAAGGTGGGATAACGGGGCCACCCCCTGTATTACCACCCCCAGCGTTCTGGTTAACCGGAGTGTTCTCGGCATTGAGAGGTTCATCCACATCCGAATCGCTACCTGCATGGTTAGCATGGTTACGACGGCTGGATTCACCGAGCTGATTAGATAGAGCGCGAACTTGTTGGTCGTGCTCTTCCCTCATCCGTAGCAGGGCCGTTTCCATTTCGATTTTGAAGGCCTCTTTCTGCTTAGCCAGGGCCTCTTCAAGTATCTTGGTTACTTGTTCGGCGCTGATCATAAGCGATGTGCAAGGTTGCCCCGCGCTCGATGCTGTGTCATCAGACGCTACGGCCGAGTAGGAGTCTGAATCCGTATCCGACGCCTCTTCTTCTAGAGAAAGCCCCTTCGGTACTCTTCGGTAGTCCTTCCGGCTGATGGCTCCCGACCGCAACCGCATCATGCACCGGGATATCTCGGCAAGTTGGTCCCGGTTGAAGGGTTGCGTTGATCTTGCTCTACCGGTCATATTAGCCGTCACCCTTAGATATTCGTCTTCTTGGCGGACGAACTTCTTCTTGTGGGAACGCCTCGGTGTGGAAATTCTCTCGAACACCGAAACTCTCCTTGGGGTTTGGGCACAGCGGCATCCCGACAGCACCGCTTTGATGATATTGGCGTACGGGCAGTGAGACTCCATATCCTGCACAAATTTCTTCTGGGGCTTTTCCACACCCCCAGCCCTATAGTACAACTCATCAGCTTTACAACTGGAGCAACCTATAGAGTGTTGGTGTGTATCCCCGGTATAACACTCTCATCATCAGATGAGTGTGTTTCCCTTTTGGAGTGCAACACTTGGTTAGTTTTCTCACAAGTGGCCCGTTCAAGTTTACGCTTTTGTGAGCGTAGAAACTGAACGGGCTCTTGTGCTTCGACCCGCCATTCGATGCGGTCGGTGATAGGGGTTTTCCCTTTATCATCTTTCCTGGGGGGATTGATTCGACCCCCAGTCTGATTTGCAACTTGGGGACCTTTCAATGGTCCCAGTCTTTCCTTGATGGGTACTCTACCTCGATTCTCCGGTAAGGGACCGAGGCGACCCTTCAAAGGAACCCTGGGTTTTGAATGATCCCCTTTGTTACTTGGCTCTGTCAAAGGCACCGGATCTGATTTTGAAGCAACTCCACCCCCTTGTGCTTGAGGCGCTGGTTTTGGCTTTGGCAACCATACCCACTTGCTTATAGACGGCTTTGTGGCCGTCTCTTCTTTCTGCATCTCCTCCGCCTTCTTTAGGAGGAGTCGGGCATGTGTGAGCAACGCCCGCCTCTTCTTGATTCGCTCCTCAAGGGTGGAGCGATTCCTCTTTACGCGAACCCACTCGTTCGCTTCAGTTTCGGTGGAGGAGTTGGTGGTTCGCCGTGGCTCCTGGCGGTACCTGGATTTTAGATCCTCCTTGTAGCAGATCCCGTCTATCGATTCTGCGGCCTTGGCTAGTTGTAGAGCAAGGCGTTGACGCCGTCTTTGGCGGGCTCTTTTGGACAGAACCGGAGATGCATCACCCGTCGCCTTTGAGGTTGATGACGCGGGAACGTTGCACGGTGCAAAGGCAGCGACGGCAACGGGCTCTTGAATCTTGGAGCTGGAAGTCCCACGAACGCTCTTGGAAGAGGATGCCTTCTTGCGCAGGTTCGGGGATGCGGATCTGGAGGAGGAGGAAGAGAGGTACTCTTCAAACTTCTTCTGATCGAACTCGTATTCGATCTCTTCATTCACCCGGATCTTGAAGGCCGGTTGCGTCACGACGATCTCGGCGGCGAGATCGTTGGCTCCCACTGTGGTCGCCAGCTTGTTTCCGGTAAAAGTTGCTGTTTTCATTGATGTTCTCTTTTTCGAGATCTGTTACAACTTTGAGCGTTACAACAGTATAAAATGAAAACAAAGGGGTTACAACTTAAACGAAAATAAACACGAGAGCCCGGTTTGGTACGGTCTCGCTTGCGTGGGTTGTTGGCCTGTGACGGGGACGTCGATATCCGTGGACCGCCGACTCTTCAAGATCCTTCCGGGAAAATCCGGCAGAGTTTCGTCTATCCGCGTAGGATATAGAAACAAAACCTCGTCGATCCGCGCAAGATCTAGAGGTTATAAGCGTATATCTCGGCTAAAACGAGATAATAGCTCTTCTTAGTGTCATCGCTAAGGAGCAACACTAAGGAACAGAAGGGGGTGAATGAAGGGTGCTGATGAAGAACGCCTTACTCCGTGCTCCGGCAGGGCTTCGCCGCTATCTTGCAGACTCTGACTCCTCACTCCGGCAGGGCTTCGCCGCTCTCTTGCAGAACAATCCTTAGCTAAGATAATTCAGCCTTGAATTGAGAGCAAAATCAAGAGCCCTTGTAAATGGAGGGCTAAGGGGGCTATTTATAGCCAAATGAGAGGGCCTAGGGGCCAAAGGGGGAGAGACACCCCCCTTGGGGTGTCTTGGCTGTGACCGAGACATCCCCTTGGGGGTGTCTCGAGCCTGCCGAGACCCGTTTGGGTATCCCCGGTTCAGCCCGGGGTCGTGCCGTTGTTCCGCCGCTGTCCCGCTGTTGACTTTTCGTCCGAACTCGGATTTGAGTGATTTCGGATGCGTTGGAATCGTGACGGCGAGCTCTGTAGGCCCTGATGGTTGGATTATCCGTGGGGTGATCGGGGCACAGCGGGCGTTGGTCCAATTGCGGTGATCGCGGGGTTTTCGGTCAACCCGTATCCTCGTGATTCTGACGTTCTGTCGGCTCACGTAGTCCGTCGGTTCACTTCAGGCGCTTACCAACGTCATTTGAACTCTTGTGAACCGGGTAGTGACGTTCAATCATCGCTCGTTGACACTGAGCTGTGTGCGGGGACCTATCGGCAATTTTCGATGCCTACAATGAGCCTGTCTCCTTTTTGATTGATGAGGCGATATGCTCCATTCGAATAAACTGAGTCTATTACGAAGGGCCCTTCTCATTTAGGATTGAACTTCCCTTTGGTTTTGTGTGTCATCACCATAGGTCGTCTGTTAGCCAAAACCAAATCACCCTTTTTGAAAGTCCGTTCCTTAACCTTTTTATTGTAGGCTTTGGAGATCCGAGCTTGATACAATTCGATCTGCTGCTGAGCTTGAAGTTGTCTGTCGTCTAGGGCTTCCAGTTCTTGCAGACGCCGTTGATGTTTTTCTTCCTCCGTTAGTCCCGTCGTGATTGCGACTCTCAGAGAAGGGATTTGGATCTCCAGTGGCAATACAACTTCACAGCCATATACCAGAGAGAATGGTGTAGCTCTCGTAGAGGTCCTCACCATTGTGCGGTAAGCCCACAGACATTCGCCGAGCCTTTCATCCCAATCACGTCGGCTCTTGGAAACAAACTTCTTGAGAAGTTTCACTATGGTTTTGTTAAAAGCTTCTGTAAGACATTTTGCTGGTGGATAATATGCCGTAGATACGACACTCTGAACTCTGAATTTGTCACAAAACCTCTGGAACCCAAGACTGACGAATTGTGTCCCATTGTCGTGAACTATCCGTCTCGGAACTCCCAAACGGTAGATGACATGATGTTTGATGAACTTGATTACATTGGAGGTCTTGACTTCTTTCAACGGGATTGCCTCCGCCCACTTGGAGAAATAATCGGTCACGACCAGAATGAACCGGTGCCCTTTGGAGGTCAGAGGAGAAATTGGTCCTACGATATCCATGCCCCACTCTTCGAATGGCCAGGATACAGATGTGGGATGTAAGTTCCCAGGTGCTTGGTGGATGAAATCCCCATGAATTTGACACATGTGACAACGTTTAGCATAGTCAACCACGTCTGAGAACATCTTTAGCCAGTAATAGCCAATTCGACGGAGGCGATCTCCTAATTTAGCTCCGGGCTGATGAGCTCCACACATTCCGTCGTGAGCTTCCTTGAGGGCCTCTTTTGCTTCCTTTTGAGAAAGACATCGAAGCAAAATGCCGTCATGGGATTTACGATACAGAATCTGAGAGACTGCATCGTAATAGAATCGGAGGGCCTTTCGTTTGATGGCGGCCGCTTCCTTAGGATCGTCGGGCAGAATTCCGTACAAGACGTAGTCAATATATGGAAATTGCCAATCTCTAGATTCGAACTCTATGGAGGTTGTACAGACCCCTTCTGTCATTATCTTGTCTGAGTTTCCCTCCGTAGGAATCTTAGAGCAGTATAGTTCACGCCCCGCGACGGGGATCGTCGTTTCGGTACCTGGCGGTAATGCCAGCGAAGTTGCCAATGAAGCCAAAGCATCTGCGTAAGCGTTCTGGGCTCGTGGAATGTATTCAATAAAGAATCCCTCGAACTTCTTAGCTTGCTTCAGCACTGCCAAGTAGTACGGGATTAATTCCTCATGACGTACTTCATATTCCCCTCGGACTTGGTTTACAATGAGCTGAGAGTCACCATAAGTCTCAAGATGCCGAATATTAAGTTCTTCGGCAAGTTGCATCCCTAGTAGCAGAGCATTATACTCAGCTACATTGTTGGTGCAAGGTTCGATTAGGGAAAATCCTCTTGGGATTACGTGGCTGTTAGGAGAGACGAACACCACTCCTACTCCTGCAGTAATCGCTCCGTGAGGGTTTGCTCTAGATGCACCGTCGAAGAATAATTTCCATACTTGTGTAGATTCTTGAGTAACACAAGCCTCGGCGACTTCGTCGGGCAATTCTTCATACAGTTTTGATGTCCCTGGCACCGGATGATCGGCTAAGAAATCTGCCAATGCTTGACCCTTGACTGCCTTTTGAGGCATGAATTGCATGTCGTATTGCGACAAGAGGATGGCCTATTTTGCAAGTCGGCAGTTCAGAGATGATGGCTTCGTCATCAGGACTCTCAAGGGATTTACCTTAGAGATGACATGAATTGTTTGTCCAACTAGGTAATGTCGCATCTTTTGAACTGCGAATACCAAAGCGAGACATTCTTTTTCGACCGGATTGTACCGATGTTCGGCTCCCATCATGGTTCTGCTTAAGTAATAGATGGCTTGCTCTTGCCCTTGATCATCGTTTTAGGCCAGTAACGCTCCTAGAGAATGATCCATAGCCCTCACATATAACAAGAATGGTTTTCCTGATATAGGGGCCACGAGAACAGGCGGCTGGGTGAGATATTTCTTGATCTCTTCAAAAGCTTTCTGGCATTCTTCATCCCAGACAAAGGATACGCCTTTCTTCATAAGCTTCGAGAAAGGTTGGCAGCGCCTCGAGAGATTAGATATGAATCTTCGGATGTAAGCCAATCTGCCTTGCAGACCTCTGAGCTCTTTGAGATTCTTTGGCGGCGGCATATCTTGGATGGCACGCACCTTTTCTGGATCAAGAGAGATTCCCTTGGACGTGATAATGAATCCTAAGAATTTTCCACTTGATACGCCGAGGAACGATTTTGTCGGGTTCATCTTTAGCTGATGTGTTCGCATGATTTCGAACATAGTCTTCAAGTCTGCAAGATGATCATCCTTGCATTGACTTTTCACTGCTATGTCATCCACGTAGCACTCGATCTTCTTACGTAGATGTTCATGGAAGATGGCGTTCATTGCTCGTTGATAAGTTGCACCTGCGTTTTTTAGGCCGAAGGGCATCACTGTGTAGCAATACAACCCCAGTGGTGTTCTGAATGCAGTATGCTTTTCGTCTTTCGGATACATCTTGATTTGATTGTACCCGGAGGATCCATCCATAAAAGACATCCTTTCATATCCGCAGGTGTTATCGATCATAACATCCGTTATAGGAAGTGGGAATTCGTCTTTTGGACAAGCTGCATTAAGATCACGGAAGTCGATGCATATCCGGACCTTACCGTTTTTCTTGGGAACTGGCATAATGTTGGCTACCCAGTTTGGGTGTTGTTCCTCGCTGACAAAACCCGAGTCTATAAGCTTTTTCACTTCAGACTCAATCGCTTTCATGATCTCTGGACGAAACCGGCGTTGCTGTTGTTTAACGGGTCCTGCATCCGGATCGATGTTAAGCCGATGCATGGCAACCTTCGGGTCCAGGCCAGGCATATCTTCATAATTCCAAGCAAAAACATCTATATATTCTCGGATGAGAGATATAAGGTCCTCTTTTTCGGATGATGATAAGTCTTCGGATATGAAAATGGGCTTAGGGTCATGTTCATCTCCCATGTTAACCTGGACCACTTTATCTTCAGTGGGTGGTTTGCATTGTTCGAATCGCATATCCCATAAGATGTTGAGGTGTTTGATCCAGGGATCATTGGTTGATTCGATTAACCCTTCATCACCCCCTGCATCTTCATCTGGACGACTAGTCGAAACCATATTCACAGTCAGATTTTTAAAGAAAGGTCCGACACTGACATCGGACTCGTATGAAGATGTTCCAGATGAGTGGTTCTGTCACAGATAATTACTTATTTTATTCTCTGAGACAGCGGGAGGTGTGATAAATCCTAAGCCTCTTCTGGTTTTTTGATAATAATCTGGGGGTTTCCCTTCAGGGGTTAGGGACATTCGAACTGGTGTTCGCCTTCCCTTCCCGAAGTTTAGACCCTGTTTTTCGTCAAAGTCATACCCTATTTGTTTCATTAGCCGGCGGGAGTTGGGTTCGTGATAATGGAATTGAGGAACTCCATCATCTTCCTCTAAACTTCCTCGTCTGAGTTGTTCAGGTTTGACCTTACCAAAACAGATCGGCTTCTGCCCTTTCCTTTTGGATGGGACTTTGAAGAAAGACTTCTGTGCGTCTTCTATTTCTTCATCTGAAACGAAGGATGCCTCAATTGGCAATGTGAGCGATGCCTCTGTGCACAGTACGTGCCATGGGTTGGTACCTGCATTAGCATTATTCTCTATTTGTTTATTTTTAGAGGAAACATCAGACAAGTACGCCAAAATAAAATCTTCATTAATGCACCACTCGTCCTCGCTCGGTACATTCTTATTACTCTCATCCTGACCCATTACATCAAAGTTTAACTCCCATGGACAATCTTCTTCAGGATCTGGTTCGATATCAGCTTCATTGCCGCTATCCCCATCTTCTTTTTCCTGGGATTCGAGGTAAAAGACGGAGTCGGTATGAAAGTTTTCAACTCCTCTGAAAGGATATTTCTCCGCAATCAGGGTTCGAACCTCTCCTTCATCATTAGCATATTTCATGACCTGATGTAGAATAGATGGGACAATGCGGTTTGCATGTATCCATGGTCGTCCTAACAAAAGATTGTAGGATGTGTTCGCATCTATTATGTAATAGGTCACCTCGGACTTAAGGTCTCCGATTTGACACCTGAGTTTGATCTTCCCCAGGGGCCGAGTACTATTTGTGTTGAACCCGAAGATGGTTGTCTGGGTGGTGTTTAGCCGATGTATAGGGATTCCTAAGACCTGCATGACCCTGTAAGGCATGATGCTGAGCGCTGAGCCCGGGTCAACTTGTACACGGCTAATTTCCGACGACCCAATGTACCCCGTGTAGTACAGAGGTCTGTCGTGTTTGTGTTTAACCTGCATATCTTCCTGGGTAAAGGATATGCAAGGTAGGCTTCTTACCGCTTGCAGACATTGCAGACAAGGTTGGTCTTCAGAAGCTTCGGGAATTGGAGCAACTTGCATAATGAAGCTCTCCGTATTCTTTAATGCTTCGATCAGGGCTTCCTTAGTAGTTTTGGACAACCTCAGGAGCTCATATAGGGTGATTCTGGCCGGGATGTTGGCCAACTGTGCCATAACATTGAACTGGAAGGGAGCACTTGACTCTCCGAGTTCCTGGTGAAGATTTTTGTTGAACCGGACCTCTTTTTGCTTTCCTTTATCAGCCGGCCTTTTCGGTACAGAACCCCCAGCGTCTTGGGGCTGTTCTTCAGCTTCTTGAGGATTCTGGTTGTAGTCCCTCAAGTAAGCCTTTCCTGACCGAGTGCTAGGGTTGTCTCCTGGGTACGCTGCCAGGACAATCCTCTCTTCTTCTGAATCAGTGAGAGGTTTGAGGTGATCATCATTTTCAGTAACGAAGGGGCTAATCATGTTGGAAGACTTAGCCTTGCCTCCTTTCTTTTTGGACGAGGTGTTCATTCACTGTTGGTCGCCCACTAGATCAGGGTGGACCCATATGATTTCTCCCTTTGGGGTAGTGAGGGGTACCAACCCCCTGTCTTTCTGACTATGCAAGTCAGCATTCTTCAAGTGCATTTCTCCCTTATGAATGGGAATGATGCCATTTGCAGTGGTCACCAGTGGGAAGTCGCCGAATTAGACCGCTATCAAGTTGGTAGACACGGTCTTCTGCTCGGGCTTCAGGGTGAGCACGTTTGCATTTACCAGATTTTGTAGAATGTCTTTGAAGACGTAACATTTTCTGGTAGGGTGACCCAGGAACCTGTGATAGCGGCAATAGTTGGGATCGTCAACTTTTCCTGCCTCATCCGGTTTCTTGATTTCGGGAAGCTGCAATTTGTTATTCTTCCGAAGTAGTTGGAACAAGGTGTCCACATGTTCTTCTTTGAATAAATACTGCTTTGGCGCTCTCTGTTGATTTGGCGCCTTGCCTTGCTTAGTAGGCGGTGGTACTCACGTGTAGTCAGCTGCTAAAGTTTCTTTTCCCTTAGACCGCTGGGTGTTGTGTTGATTGTGTTGTTGCTGCGGCTTGGGTTGTGGCTCTTCTTCAGCTTTAACTCGCGCCACTATCTCTTCAGCTTGTTCTCCTTGTGAAACTAGTTGTCTCCAGGAGTGACACTCCGCTACCCTCATCTGAGCAAGGAGCTGGGTCTGTAAATTGTGCCTGCAAGTTTCAACTAAAGTTGACTGGGTCATACCTGACGGGCACCGCAGTGCCATGCTGCGGAATCTCTCAACATAGGCCTTGATGGACTCTCCCTTCTTTTGCTTAGTGGCAAGAAGAGTCGGGACTGAGACCTCTGTGTCGTCCTCGAAGAACCTGGCCAAGAATAGCCTTTCCAGGTCTACCTATTTCTGGAGAGACCCGGCAGGCAATTTCATGAACCATTCAAAGGCAACTCCTTTAAGAGTGCCGATGAACAAGCGAGTCAGGATTACGTCATTTGCTACCACATCTCCAGTCTGGGATTTGAAGTAGTAAATGTGCTGATTCGGCAATCCCGTGCCATCGAATGGTTGTAAGGTAGGGGTCTTAAATTTCAGTGGGTAGGGAGCTGTATCCCACTCGGCTGGATAAGGTCACACGACCCCCTTTTCGCGGAGCTCACTTCTATTGGCAATTGCATTGAGGCGAGCTTCCAATTCGTCCACTTTAGTAGACTGGGGATGCTGTTCTCTTTCTGTCTCCTTCTCGTTTTCAGAGGAGGATTCCAGGTTGTGAGTTTCGCGATCTGAATGTTCAGTCGCTTTTTGCTTTCCCTTCGATGTAGTTCTTCGGGAAGATTCAGGTCTTTGGCCTTTTTCAGCAAGGAGCTGGGCCAACATATCCTTTACTTGTAGAAGTGTCTCCTGTTGCGCTTGGAGCATGACGTGATGTTCGTCGACTCTCTTAGCTAAATCTTCATGATTCCCTGTTGTGTAAGCAGATACTTCACGAGCCACAACAGAGCTGGAAGATTGGGATTCGGCTATTGCCGAGTGTTCATCGTTAGAAGAGATCCCCTTGGCTAACCTCTGGTAGTTAACCGCGCGAATAGCTCCTATACGAGTTTGGGTGTGTTGGTACACCCCTTCAAACTCTTCGTATCTTTCCCGAACAGTCGGGGAATGACTCCTTTGTGATTCTTCAGAACTGAGATCGGAAGCCTTCCCTCTACCTATCACGTTTATAGTGACTTCGGGGTATTCGGTCTCGGTCGTCTTCTTTCTGTATCGGTATTGTCGTTTGGCAGGCCTACAATGTTTGTCAACCTGTCGGATACAGACTGCCGAGGTGCAGAAGTGCAACAATGGCACTCTGAAAGGACTGCCGAGATAAGCCTCTCACATTGGCATGAGTGAGTTGCTTGTACTGTTGGTTTTCCTCTTGACAATAATTCCCGCAGATCAGGAACTTGGGAGGAAACTTTCTCCGGGTGTGGAGGTGGAGATGGAACCCCCTGCCCTTGGGTGGGTGAAATTAGTTCTTGTCGAACGTGGATTTTGAAACCATGCTGATTTTTCTGAACATGGCGGACCTCTTGATGATCGCGTTCTTGAAGAACAATGCTAGGGTCGCGTTCTTGAAGGATAACGCGAGGGTCGCGTTTGGATTTGTAAACATTAGGCCGGGGCCTACGTTTAAATGATGAAGCAGACCCACGAGGGTCATGTTTTAGTTGAACGCGCCCCTGAGGGTCGTGTTTATTTGGTGAAGCAGACTCTTGAGAGTCATGTTCTGTTTGAACGCGCACCTGAGGGTCGCATTTATCTTTAGCAGCTTCCTTCTGAGGGCTGTGTTTTGAAGGAACAACGCGCCACTCAGGGTCGCATTTCAGCTGTATCAGCCGAGGCTCGTAGTTGGGCTCATTGCCGCGAAGCGAGCGTTCTGCTTTAGGAACGCTAGGCTCGGGTAAAATTTCAGAAACGCGATCCTAGCGTTGGACCAACATTCGGCTTTCACGTAAGTGTGCTCGTCGTATGGATCTTCTCCATCTACGAGCGGCGTTCTTCTTGGCTTGTTTCAAAGCCTTGGCAGCAGCGTCATTGACGTTTATAGAGCTCATCTCCTCTATAGGTCGTTTGTGGCGTGAAGCACATCGTGCTGATGCGGATGTGGGATCTTCAACCAGCAGAGCTAGTTTGAGTTCCTGGCCGAAGGAGAGGGCTTTCTTCGGAGTTTCCACAACAGAGTTGATCTCTTTGGAGATCTTGCGGACATCGCGCTTAGCCTTGGGGCTCAGGGATCCAGAGGATAAGGCTTCCTCATATTTTGCTTGATCAAACTCTACAACGAGAGTTTCTACAGTCGTTCCCATGAGGTGGACGTCGGACTGCGCCACCACTTCTTCATCGGAAAAGCTTATCCCCAGCGGAGTCGCCATCTTTTGTAGGTAGGAAAATTGCAATGAAAAGAACAAAAGAAAATTGAATTGAAATCTTTTAATCCCGATTACAACTTGAATACAAAAGAGAAGAAAACGAATTTGGTTTTCTCCTTTGTTTAAAACTGGGTTCTTCAAGGTAGCGATGGAGTGCCTCCTTCGATTGTTCGCATCGAATTTGCTCTCCGTTGACGATCCGACCGTCTCTTATCTCGTGGGAACGATGAACTTCTGTGGAGAGTTTTATATGTAACTCTTTAACGAGTTTAAGAACTCTGAACGAGTTAGAACTCTGTGAATAGAGTTGTTAGAACCGAAAGTTCGGTTAATGACCAAGCAGATATTCTGTTGTTGAAGAATCTTCTTAGATTTGATCTTCTGAATTTGATTCAAAAATCCTATCTCCAAGGATTTCGTCTCTCTTGCCTCTCTGTGCGGTTGAGATCCGAATCCCCTCCAAACCTGTGCGGTTCAGATGCTAAAGAAGCCCTTGACTCACTCTTTCGTTCCAAAAAGCCAGCCCCTCACTCAGTTGAGTTTGTTGATATTTTATAGGTGGATAAGAGGTTGTAACTGCCTTCTAAATCCGCTCCTAAGTGGGCGTGATTTCCTCAGATCGTGGGAAAAACAGTTCTGAAACCGTTCAACTCATATTTGAATGAGTCAAACGCCCACCTTGGCGTTTAGGACCCTAACCTCGCGTCTTAGAATTGAGACGCGAGGTTGGGTGTTGGCTGAACACCAATGAACGCGAGGGTCACTCGCGTTTGATTTGTTGTAGCTTGGAAATGCGGGGGTCGCCTGCATTTCCGAAATTGTGACGCGGGGATGACTTCCGCGTTTCAGAAGGGGTTAGTTGATCTGTAACCTCTTCTACGGGACGTTGCAAGGATCGTTGTTCCGTAATCCTAGCTTTAGCTGTTATGAGGTGTGAAAGTCGTCAAATTGTAACTCTCGCCGTTGATTGTGAAGACTGCTGAATAGAGTTTTCATCAGCTGTCGGAAGCATCGTTGAATTGTAACTCTTCTCGATCTGTGTGAAAAGCCCTCCATTTGCAACCTTCGTTTGTTGAAAGCTATCTGATTGTAGCTTTCATTGTTGGAACTTGACGGGAATCAATCATCCATAGTGACTTTTAGACGAATATTTGCCCACAGCTCTCTACCAAGCAACTCACCAACTAAGTCCAACCTTTTATTTCTGAAATCATTACACTGCTCATCAGCATCTCTAATAGTTGCTAATATAATATTGGTCATGTTATTGTCGCAACCATCAAGATCAATCATCTCAAACATGAGGTCGTGTTTGTAGCGATTATAATGCTGCGGATGCAATGATTTAGAAATCTCTTCTGTTTCGATTGTAAGGATGAATTCTGCTTCTCGATTTGAAGGAACCATTGCCTTGTAATCTTGTGGGGATCAGCTATCCATTGTGATTTTTAGACAGCCTACAATTAGTTGTACAAGGTTATAATCAAGAAGAAGATATTGATTATGATGAAACCTATGCACCGGTTGCTCATTTAAAATCTATTAGAATTATACTTGCATTTTCATGTTTTAAGGATTTTAAACTATTTAAATGGATGTTAAATGTGCATTTTTGAATGACTTTATTAAAGAAGAAGTGTTTGTGGAACAACCACCTGGATTTGAGCATGAAAGTTTTTCAAACCATGTTTTTAAACTTAAGAGAGCTTTATATGGTCTTAAACAAGAACCCCGTACTTGGTATGAAAGACTAAAGAACTTTTTTTGTCTATCAGATTTGATATTGGGAAGGTTAATTCTACATTATTTATTAAGAAAATAAATAAAGATATATTGTTAATTCAAATATATGTAGATGATATTATATTTGGATCTACTAATAATAGTCTTTGTCAAGAGTTTGCTAAGATTACACAGGATGAATTTGAAATGAGTTACATGGTAAACTCAACTTTTCCTTGAACTTCAAATCAAACAATTGAAGGAAGGAACTTTCATCAACCAAAGCAAATATGCAAAAAATTTATTCAAACGCTTTGGGATGGACAATACTACAAGAAAAAGAACTCCAATGAGTACTACTACATATCTTGACAAGAATGAGAATGGTAAGAATGTTGATCAAAAACTTTATCGAGCTATGATTGGATCACTTCTTTATCTTTTTGCTAGTAGACCTGATATAATGTTTAGAGTTTGTTTGTGTGCTAGATATCAATCTAACCCTAAAGAGTCACACCTTAAAGCAGTAAAAAGAATTTTTAGATATCTTAAAGATACTACAGATTTTGGTTTGTTTTATCCAAAGAATATCATATTTGATTTAATGTCATATAGTTAAATTGATTTTGCTGGATGCAAATCCGATAGGAAAAGTACTAGTGGTACGTGTCACTTTTTGGGACATTAACTAGTATCTTGGTTTAGCAAAAAAAAAAAAAAATAGTATCAATGTCAACAACTGATGTAGAATACATTGCTGCTAGTTTTGCTTGTGCTCAAGTTCTATGGATGAAACTAACACTATCTGACTATGATATAGTTTGTCCCACATCTTCCATAATGTGTGATAATACTAGTGCTATTAATTTATCTAAAAATCTTATTCAATATTCTCGTACAAAACACAATGATATTAGACATCACTTCTTACGTGATCATGTGCTTAAGGGTGACATTTCATTAAATTTTATATCAACTAATAAAAAAAGTTGTAGATATTCTAACTGAACCTTTAAATTTTTTTATTAATTTAAGAAGGGAATTATTTATTTGTTCAATGTTAGATTTAAATTCATTTTTAGATCATAACATATGCATACACAACATTAGTAGTCGACTAATAAGCTTAGTAGCCGACTACTCTAGCATGCATTAGAAATAAGACACACTATCATTTACAGATTAGTCAACTAATAAACTTAGTAGTTGAATAATCTGAGTGAAAATGTGTTTACAAAACTCTGTCGAATATAGAGTAGTCGATATTAATCTAAGTAGTCGACTACATGCACACAGTTTTCACTATATACCCAGTTTTGTTTCTTATTGGATCTTTATCTGTGAAAAAATTGAAGGAAAAAATTGAGAAAATAAATTTGCATTATTCTCTCTAATAGACTTAGAAAAAAATGAATTGCAATTCTCTTAATGTAATATCTCTCTAACTGACTTAGAAAAAAATTACAATCTTCTCGATCGATTTTTCAATTTATAAAAGAATAGAAAATTAACAAAGACCTTTCTCTTTGTTTAACCTGGGTTCTTCTTGGTGTTGATGGAATGCCTCCCTTGATGTTCGTGTCGTGTTTGCTTTCCATTGATGATCTGAATGCTTCACCTCGTGGAACGTTCTCTTCTTCTCTTGACTCGAAGTCTTAGACGAACTTGTATGATAAGTTTGAAACTCTTAACGAGTTTGAGAACTCAGAATGAGTTTTGAAAGAACTCTTTGAAAGAGTTGATTGATTTAACTAATATCGGTTTGTAAGCTAACGTTGATGAAAGCTCCAAGAACAACTCCGAGGGTCTAAAGATTGCCGAGATCCTTCTTCTGCTAAGAAGCCTTGTGCCGATCTTAATTCTCTAGAAATTTCCCTTCAAAGGACCGACCTTAATTAAGCTAAAATTTTAGCTATTTATGGGGAGCAAATGGTTTCTAGAACCGTTCAACTCGTGTTTGAACGAGTCTTAGTTTATATATCCTTACATATATTTCTATCATATTGGATATATCTCATTGCTCATATTGCTTATCCTAGCTCACATATCTTGTTGTATTTCATACTTGCTAGGATAACTTGTTAATTAATTTTAATTGGCATAAAATCAGATTAGATTAGCATAAGACCCTAATCATCCCCCCTCTAGGGTCTAACAACATCGTGTACTAGCAAGTGAGTATCTTAGGTTCACAAATCTCTGCGCACTAATTTCTGTGCACACTCTAGTATGGATACCATAATGTAGGTTCACACATCTCTGCGCACACTCTAGCACAGATACTATAATATAGGTTCACAAACCTCTATGCACACTTTAGTGCGGATACCATAATATAGGTTCACAAACCTCTACTCACACTTTAGTGCGGATACCATAGTATAGGTTCATAAACCTCTGCGCACACACTAGTGCGGATACCATATCAAAGGAAAATATAATTAGATTAACACTAAATAAAATCCCTCTCTAGGGTATTCCCACATGTAGTACAACACTATTCATCAATAATTATGTCTATAACATGCAACTCAAGCCCGTGCTCGCAATTCAAAATAAAACAATACATAATATAGAAAATCAGCCTTAGTAGTCGACTACACTGAGTCCACCAGATTCTGTAATACTCGACTCATAAATTAGTAATCAACTAATAAGAACATTAGTCGACTACTCTGTATTGACTCAGTCTCTGTTAAGTCAATTCGGACTTGAGTAGTCGACTTCTTCGTTTAGTTGTCGACTACTAAGTCGAAACCTGCACATAATCATGCACAAACAACACATTTGCAAACGTCGTGTGATTTTTATACTTTAACACATTAAAAAACTGATAAATACGAAACAAAAGAATCATCACCATGATTATTTAACCCATAACCAACTTAGATTAATCCCCTTATTTAAACAAATATTTGACATAAACCCTAATTATCGATTAGGTCAACATGAAACATGCTTGCATATTAGACTAGAATTAACATATTTTCGTTTAATCATGATTTCAGAACCAAACATCTCGGATCTAGGGTCTAATTTATCTTGATCTACATGTAATCCCCTTTATATAAAAAATTTAGGGTTTTAAGTATGATTAACATATAGATAAATAGATATGAACAATGATTTACATAACCTAGTGACTATAAATCACGTTTTTGTTAATTCCATCAAGTAAAACTTGTAGATCTAACATCAGATTAAGATTTCACATCACAAATCTACCTTTTATCTTGTTAAACAGTAAATCTATACATTAAAATAACCATATTACTCATATACACATAATTAACACTATGGGTAAGGTTTGGATGCAGGAGATCTTATCTCTATCACTGTGTTGATCTCCTAAACGTGTGTACAACTCCTCTCTTCAGGTATAGCCCTCGATCTCGCCCTCCGCTCGAAGTTGCTTCTCAAAACACCTTGAGGAACTCACAATTTTGGATTTAGGGTTTAAGGTATAATAGGCGGCTGAAAACTAATGAGAGAAACTCAGGAATTATGTTTAAAACACGTTTATATAGTTAGGTTATCAACCGGGTTCGAGAACAACGCAAATCCAACCCGAAAACTAAAACTTGGTACATCTAGGAATCCATGATAGTTGACTACTCTCCTCAGTAGTCGACTACACTGTAACTCACGGAATCTGTACATTGCTTACGTGCTCTTAGTAGTCAACTACTAAGGGTGTTAGTCGATTACTAAGGGTATTAATCGACTACTAAGGATCTGATTACACAGATTTATACTATTCTCGTATATGAATACATCGAATTAATCTCTAATTAATTCTTGATATACTCAAACATCAAAAATATGCTATTTATCACATCATAACATATTAAATATCATTTATCAAATAATATTCAAATTTGTGGGGTTCTACATTCTTCCCCCCTTAAAAGAATTTCGTCTCCGAAATTCCGCAACCGCATTATAAAAAGTATCTACACTTAACAGTCTCTCATGTGAGTACTTTCACTTAACCACTAACTAAGCGGAACTAGTACGTCGGGTGAAAAATCTAAACAAGAAACCCCCCATATATATACCATGTGTTCCAAGTGATTAGGAGTTAAGTATTAGTACCCCAATTCTAGTATTAAATATAAATATGTTCACATCGACAACCACATGTATAAGAAAAACATAATTATATTATTCAAATTACCTGCTCAAAAAGGTGCAAGTAGTCGCGACGCATATCCTCCTCGCGCTCCCAAGAAGCCTCCTCAGGTCCGCTTTAGTTCCACTGAACTTTCACTTAGGGAATCATTTTATTTCTTAGTTTCTTGTACCTCAATGATGGATAAATCTGTTTGAATCTCGATCTCAGGTATATCAATCACCCTCTGCTGCTCCTCATCATGTAGGTGCTTCTTGAGCATTGACACATGAAATACATCATGTACACTTGACATCGATGCTAGAAGATCTAATCTATATGACACAGCTCTAACACACTCTATAATCCTGAATGGTCCAACATATCTCGGGGCAAGTTTTCCTCGTCTGCCGAATCGCTGAATGCCCTTCATTAGCGATACTTTCAACATGACAAAATCTCCAACCTTAAACTCCAATGGTCATCATTTATGATCCGCGTAGCTCTTTTATCGACTCTGAGTGGCAAGATTACGCTCCTTAATCAATGTTACTTTCTCAGTAGTCTGCCTTACAAGCTCTGGCCCAAGTAATAAGCTATCTTCTCGCTCTGTCCAACAATTTGGGGATCTACAAGGCCTCTCGTACAATACCTCATACAGGGCCATACCAATTGTCGTTTGATAACTATTGTTATATGCAAATTCGATCAAGGGAACATGGTGCTCCTAGCTGCCCTGGAAGTCTAAAATGCACGCCCACAACATGTCCTCCAATACTTTATTCACTCTCTTCGTTTGCCCATTTGTTTGTGGGTAGAACACACTGCTATATGATAATCTACTGCCGAATGAATCCTAGAAGCTCCTCCAAAAATATGAAGTAAAAATTGTGCCTTGATCCGATACGATCGTCTCTGGGACTCCGTGAAGTCGAACTATCTCTCGAATAAAGATCCTCACATAAGTCTCGGTGGTGTAGGCAGTCATCACTGGTATGAAATGTGCTGATTTCGTCAACCGATCAACTATCACCCAAACAGAATCGTTCCCTTTCTTCGACTTCGGTAACCCTACTATGAAATCTATAGAGACATCTGTTCATTTTCACTTTAGAATGGGTAAAGGCTGTAGGGTTCCTACGGATCTCTGTTGTTCTGCCTTCACCTGCTGGCAGATAAAGCATCTAGCAACATGTTCTGCTATTTCACTGTGTATACTGCTCCACCAAAATCATCTCTTCAGGTCCTTGTACATTTTTGTTGTTCCTGGATGCACTGTGTACCTGGTACGGTGTGCTTCATCTAACAATTCTTTCTTCATATCTGCATTAGACGTTATAACTAATCGGCCCTTCATCTGAAGGCCTCCATCTATCCCAATGGTCTAATCAGCTTTAGGCTCCTTGGCAATCTCCTCCTTCCAGGTTTGAATCTAATAATCTTCTAGTTGAGCTTTGACCACCCTATCACACCAAGATGGCTGTACTGACATAGCTCCCAAAAATACGCTAGTCCCACCAATCTCTAGCCTAAAATCAAACTGACTAAGAGTATGAAGATCTCGATACAATGAGCACCTCAAATTCACAATCTGACATCAACGCCTCCTGCTCAAAGCGTCTGCTATAACATTCACCTTCACCGGATGGTACTGAATCAGGAACTCGTAATCCTTAATAAACTCAACCCATCACCGTTGCCTCTGATTGAGTTCCTTCTGAGAAAATAGATACTTCAGGCTCTGATGGTCTATGAATAACTCGAACTACACCCCATACAAGTAATGTCTCCATGTCTTCAATGCAAATATCACTGCTACCAACTCTAAATCGTGCGTGGGGTAGTTTTGCTCATGTGTCCTTAACTATCGTGAGATATATGCCACTACCCTCTAAGTCTGCATCAAAACTCCTCCTAGACCCGCTAATGACGCATTTGTGTAGACAACGAATGTCCTATCATTACTCGGAATAGTCAACATTGGCACTGTAGTCAACTTGTCCTTTAATGTATCAAAGGCCTCCTGGCACTCTATGCCCCAAATAAACTGTACACCCTTCTTTGTAAGGAATGTAAGTGGCGTCGTAATCTTTGAGAAATCCTGAATGAACTTCCTGTAATAACCGGCCAAGCCTAAGAAAATATGAATCTCTATAATCGTAGTCGGCTACTCCCAATCAAGTACTGCTAAAATCTTAGCGGGATCCACTGTAATACCCTCTCTGCTAATGACATGACCAAGAAATCTAACCTCAGATATCCAAAATTCACACTTACTGAACTTGGCGTATAACTGGTGATTTCATAGAGTCTGCAAAGGTAGACGAAGATGCTGCTCATGCTCTGCCTCGGATCTTGAATAAATAAGAATATTATCAATAAACACTATCATAGATTGGTTCAAGTATGGACGAAAAACCTGGTTCGTCAGATCCATGAATATTACGGTTGCATTGGTCATCGCAAATGGCATGATGAGAAACTCGAAGGACCCATAACGAGTCAGAAAGGTAGTCTTAGGAATATCTATCTCCCGAACCCACAACTGATGATAACTAGAACGAAGGTTAATTTTCGAGAAGTGCTATACTTACTGTAGCTGGTTGAATAAATCATCAATCCTTGGTAACGGATACCTTTTCCGGATAGTGACCTTGTTCAACTCACGATAATCAATGCATAATCACATACTACCATTATTTTACTTCACGAAAAGGACCGGTGCTCTCTATGAAGAATGACTCCGTCGAATAACACCCTGGGATGATAACTCATCTAACTGGATCTATAGCTCCCTCATCTTAGCCGGCACCATACGATAAGATGCTCAAGAAATCGGTGTCGTACCGGGCTGTAACTCAATACAAAACTCAACCTCTCTCACTAGAGGTAATCCTGGTATGACCTGAAAGACATCCAAATACTTAAAGACTACTCATGTCTCACTCAAATCGGTACCACTATCCCGCTACAACACCTCCTTGACATATGCCAAAAAATACTCCGCAAACCGGTTGCCCTAAGAGGTCGCTACGATGAACTCCGACCCATATGATGCCCGCAAGCTGACTGTTTTAGTGAAACAGTCGATACTAACATGGTATGACGAAAGCCAGTCCATACCGAGAATGACATCGAAATCTAACATCGACAAAATGATCAAGTCTCTAATAAACTCAGACTCATCTAAATTGATCACACATCTTCTACAAATACTCTTTAATAAGGACACCTCCCCGAGAGGAGTAGAAACTGATAATGGATCATCTAAGGAATGCGTAACTAACTGAAGCCTACCCATGAATGTATAAGATATAAAAGAATGCGAGGCTCCTGAATCAAACAAGATCCGAGCTAGAATAGAATTCACAAGAAAGATACCTTCCACTATCATTGTACTCGCACCATGATCATGTGGTACGATGGCGTAGACCCTACCGGTGGTTGGTGTCTGATGTGCTGCTGGCGATGAAACATGTTGGTCCATCTGACCCTGAGGAATGCTCTGAACAGCGTAAACCTGGCTTGTTGGTCCCTCAATCCTCAGAATGGCAGGTGGTGCCTTAATCCTCTGGTGTTGCTGGTCGTAACCACGGCCCTGTTGCTGCTACTGAACCCGACCACGGTTCTACTACTGAGCGTGACCTTGTAACTACGGCATTCTGATGCCTTGTGTCCAACCCTCTGACAGTTATGACATGTCCCTTGAAATCGATGCTGCTGCTGCGCCCTCTAGTCCTGACGTGGTCCTCTCTGACCCTACTGCTGATGTTGAAAACTTTTACCCCTCTGTCCGGGTCCTCCAGATCCGACGAAAGGTCTCTTACCCTTGCCCGTATCACTTTGTTGTCCAGATTTTATACTGTTCTCTCTAGCCTTCTAGAACATTACTGTCTCGGTCTCCTGAGAGATGGCTACATCCGGTACCTCTCTTACTGAACGGAATCTCCTGGATACTAGGTAGCGATAGAGACTAGGTTGAAGCCCCATAAGAAACATTTGTGCCTGGTGCTCTCCCAACTGCCACATACTTGTAAACGAAGTAGGTGTAGGTGTATAAAACTGCCTATAGGTCCCTTAACACAGCTCGAAGACGCCGATTCGACAAACAGACCGTCGGGCGACATATCCAAACACGACCGTTAGCCCGCAAACACCGAAGCCAAACGATACGTGACGAAGCGGACTAACGAGGCTACGAAGCTGACGAATCGCACGCGAGCAACGGAATGCATCCATTCGCGTACGGAATCAAGCCAACGGTTTGGGGAGTCAACGAGTCATCCAAACAAGAGCGGACTCGGATGAATCACGATCAGTTTCGGACTCGAACGCAGAAGTAAATTTACTGCCAAATCAGGAACCGGATTTACTGCCAAATCGGGTCAACGAATCGAGTCCGAACAAGTCAACCACACAACCGGATCATGGATAGAACCGAAATACAGAAAACAACGGAAACCCAACACCTAGAGGGGCTCGGCCGAAGCCGAGCCACCTCAAGGTGGCTCGGCCCAAAGCCGAGCCACCTTGAGGTGGCCGGCCCAGATCTGTGCCAAGGCACAGATCTGGTTGCCTATAAATAGGAGGGTTGATTCATTATTTTGGGAGGACTTTTTGAGCCAAAACTCTGCCGAATTGAGACCTCATCCTGGAGTTTTGAACACTTGAAGACTTGGACATTCAGATCTGGTTCTTGGCAAGCATCTGTGTCACAAAAGGCAGGAGTTCGAGAGAGAAAATCAGATCTGAGATCTACGCAGGCATACTCCGGATCAAAGCTTGGTCTTTGATCCCAAGATTTGGGCGATTTGTTCCTTGGTGAACTAATCCCCCTGGCTATTATTTCCTTAGTGAAATAATACCCGTCGTACTACGTAGATCCGACCGGATCTAGATTGTGCGGTGGTCAATGGATCAACCCTCGGCGCAGGCAAACAACCCACGCAAGCGAGCGACCGAATAACAGGAGCTCGCGATTTGTTCGGCAAATAAGGAAAGAAAGTTGTAATCTTTTTTTTGTTTTCTTTGACTTTTCATTATAACCGGATCTTATAAAAAGACCGGATCTTTGTAACTCGAAAAGTTGTTATTTAAGATAGCAATGGAATCAACAATGAAAGAAGCTACAATTTTCTCCGCGAACAATCTGGCGACCACAGTGGGAGCCGCCGATCTTGCTGCCGAGATCGGAGCGTCGCAGCCGCGGATCTCAATCCCGGTCGTGGAGGAGGTCGAATACGAGTTCGACCAACAGAAGTTCGAGGAGTACCTGTCGTCCTCATCCGGATCAACCTTCCCCCGTAAGTTCAAGAAATCCCATAAGTTCTCCTCCAGGAGAAAAGTTCGTTGGTACGAAGAAGTTAAAGCTACCAATGACGACCTCACCCCGATTGACGCCAAAGTTGCGTCGGGTGATGTTCCACCGGCCTCTAAGCAGGTCAAATCCGTCATTGAAGGCGTGATGACTCTCTTTAAGAGAGCTTTCCAGAGGTAGTGTCAACGCCTTGTGAAACAATTCGCAAAGGCCATGGAGTCTGTTGACGGGGTCCGCTACAACGCGGATCTGAAGAACAAGAGAGGCAAGCTGCCTCAACAACAGATGAAGGGTAACTCCTCCAAGCCGCTGACGTGTAATCCGTCTGTAGTCCGGAGCTATCATTCGTGCAACGTATGGTAGGGTTCAGACAAGATTACCTTCAGGAGATGAAGAATCAGATGCCGGCTCGGCAATTGCATCTGACAATACCATGTCCAGTGAAGGACAACCCCGCGAGTCATTCATGATAAGCGCGGAGCAAGTGGCCAAGATGCTCGAAGAGGCCATGGCCAAACAACAGGAAAGCTTCAGGTTCGAAATGCAAATGGTCATGCAGAGCATGAGAGAAATGCATGAGCAACAAATCCAGGCACTGACGAACCAACAAGGCGAACCAAGCCGCCGTAATCAGGTCGTTCAGGAAGATGAGCATGCGAATGCGGATGAAGCTTGCAATACCAACAACCCTCCCGTTAATGCAGGGGGTGGCAATGAGGATGCTAGTCGCAACACCACGCTTCCACCTCAGAATCGTACTGACGAAAACTCGGGTGAAAGCCTTAAGATCAAAAATCTCGAGAGCAAAATCAATACATTGATTTTCGCTCAAGAGACGAAAAAGACGGGCATTCCTTGTCCATACCCAAGAGAGTGGGAATCAATCCCATATCCGGTGAAGTTCAGTCTAATTAACTTCTAGCCGTTTAATGGGATGGGTTCACCCACTTAGCATTTGATTTATTTCAAATCACACCTGGGGTTATCTCTGGCAATGAGCCTCTGATGGTGCGGTCATTCGTTGGCACTCTTCGTGGAGCCACCTTCGATTGGTACCGCCGCCTCAAGCCAGGTAGCATAAACAGCTGGGACGACATGGAGACTAAGTTCCTCATAAATTTCTTCGACGACGACACCGAGATATCTATCGGATCGTTGCTCGATGAGAAGTAGAAGGACGGGGAGTTAGTCGACACCTTCGTCAAAAGGTTCCGGAACAAGGCGATGAATTGCCGGGACCCGATCACTGAGGAGTTCATCCTCCAGACCTGCCACAACAATCTTTCATTGGACGTGTTGGAAGCAATGGGGACAGCACCGTCCAAAACGTGGAAGGATCTGAAGGTCCGAGGGGAGCAAACTGAGCGATTCCTCAGGAGGAAGAAGGCGGAGAGAGGCCAACAAGCGGCGAATGCTCCAGCGCAGAATTTCAACCCAAAGGGAAAAGGTAAAGCTCATGCTAATGTAGTTGATGCTAACCAAACTTTTCAATTGCCACCTCAGCAACAGCAGCAGCGACAACAAAGGCCTCAGAAGCAGAAATCTTCAGAGCCGAGGTTTCCTAAAGTGTACTCCTTCAAGGATGATGAAGTTCCCGGCATCTTCAAGTACTTGTTGGAGAATAACAAAATCCAGCTGCCGGCGATCGTAGATCATGAATGGGGCCAGCAAAGTGACGGGTCCGAAGTACTGCGCATACCATAGAGCGGTCCATCACCCTACGAGGTCATGCTACCACATCAAGGACATGATCCAGGCGTTAATTGACGTGGGCGTCATAACCCTGAAGCCTGCTAAGAATGTGGGAGCAAACGCAGTGTCGATCAGCTTTGGATCGGTGCCCACGACATGGTTCGAGCCGAAACGCGTCACCAAAGTGGGGATGAAGGCGGTGAATGATGACCCACATGGACAGCGCTAAAAGGGACTTGTGCCACACACAACCCAGAACGGTGAAATCCTCTGGGTTCATCCGGATCTCATTGAAGATGAACAGTGGGCGACGTCCTCGAAAAGAAAGGGTAAAGGCAAGGCCTGCAACGCTACTTCCGCAATTTTTGAAGAGGACGACGATGAAGCTCCTACTTTCCCGCTCTCTGAAGACGAACAAGAAGTGTTTGCCACTAGAAGCGGAAACGAGTACCACTTCAACTATCCATCACATAATGATCAAGTAGCTGAGCTGGGGGTGACTAAACGGGGACCAGCCAAAACTCTCACAGAACTGGGGGTGATTGCAGCTCCTAAACCGGCTGAAGATGGTCGACAACAGCCGACGGATCAGCAGAAGGAAAAGAGACCCCAAGAGGTGCAGAATCCGAAGCAGTCTCGTTTCAATCGTCCGATTGGAAGAGATAAACCGGAGAGCTCAAAAACTCCGCGGGTTTTCGATATCATGGCTCAATTAGCCAATATTCCAGCACGAATAACGCTGTATGAGTTGCTGCGGTTGTCTAAAGAGACCAGGGAGGCATTACGAGAATCCTTGGCCGACTCAGAAGCATTCCTCACTCGGATCAAGCCGACACCTGAAGAGCCAGAACCGTCAGTTCAACAATGCAATGTAGCGGCCAAGAACCTTCCCTGCATTACCTTCACAAAAGAGGATATGTAGACGAAGAATTCGAACGATGATCGGCCCCTATACTTCGTCGGGTACATTAGCTCCAGCGAAGTCAACCGAATCCAAGTGTGTAGGCGTATAAAATTGCCTATAGGTCCCTTAGCACAGCTCGACGATGCCGATTCAACAAACGGACCATCAGGCGATGTATCCAAACAAAACTGTTAGCCCACAACCCCGAAGCCAAGCGATATGCGACGAAGCGGACTAACGAGGCTAACGAACCGCACGCAAACAACTGAATGCATCCATTCGCATGCGGAATCAAGCCAACGGTTCGAGGAGTCAACGAGTCATCTAAACAAGAGCGAACTCGGATGAATCACGATCGAATTAAGATCGTTTCAGACTCAAACTCAGAAGGGGAGTTATTGCCTAATCTAGAATCAAGTCAAACGAGTCGTTTCCAGATCAATCAACCACACAACCGAATCACGGACATAACCGGAACCGGAAACAACGGGAAACGACGGAACCCAAACACCCGGGGGGGACTCGGCCGAAACCGAGCCACCCCAAGGTGGCTCGGCCCAAGCCGAGCCACCCTAGGGTGGCTCGGCCAAGGCCGAGCCACCCTGAGGTGGCTCGGCATGAGCCGAGCCACCTTGAGGTGGCCGGTTCCCCCTCCCCCCCTTGTGTGTGTTAGCCACACATGCACACGGGCACAGTGAAGAGAGGCTATAAATAAAGGAGGGGGTGTCTCATTTTCAAAGGTTGGATTTTGGAGGAGGCGAAGCCCTGCTGGATTGGAGATTCAGAACATAAAAAGATTCGAACTTTAGGACTTCGGGGACTCCCTCATTCAGATCTGGTGCTCGGCG
>BQKN01063646.1:283043-318223 GCA_022839385.1 Asparagus kiusianus
ATATATAGTGTACTAGCAAGTGAGTATCTCAGGTGTAAAACTATTCAAAAAATGAGTTATACCATATTTAACGTCTGCCAAACACATTAGGCTGTCAAGTCATGTAAGTTATCTTTTCTGATTCTTTTCAACTAATAGCACCCCCGTGCATAACAACTATTAACCATTTCAAACTCTGTGCATAACTATGCCAAAATGAAACCATAGGTTCTATGCACACTCGTGCAGATACAACAATATAGGTACGCCGACCTTTGTGCACACTCGTGCGGATATCAAAACATAGGTTCACAAACCTCTACGCACACTCTAGTACAGATACCATAATATTGGTTCACAAACCTCTACGCACACTCTAGTGCTGATACCATAATATAGTTTCACAAACCTCTACGCACACTCTAGTGCGGATACCGTAATATAGGTTCACAAACCTCTACTCACACTCTAGTGCGGATACCATATCATAGGAAAATGTAATCAGATTAACACTAAATAAAATCCCTCTCTAGGGTATTCCCACATGTAGTAAAACACTATTCATCAATAATTATGTCTATAACATGCAACTTAAGCCCGTGCTCGCAATTCAAAAGAAAATAATACATAATACAGAAAATCAGCCTTAGTAGTCGACTACTAAGTTTAGTAGTTGACTACGCTGAGTCCACCAGACTCTGTAATACTCGACTCAGAAATTAGTAGTCAACTAATAAGAACATTAGTCAACTACTCTCTATTGACTCAGTCTCTGCAAAGTCAACTTGGACTTGAGTAGTCGACTACTTCACTTAGTAGTCGACTACTAAGTTGAAACCTGCACAGAATCATGCATAAATAGCACATTTGCAAACGTCGCGTGATTTTTATACTTTAACACATTATAAACCTAGTAAATACAAAACAAAAGAATCATCACCATGATTATTTAATCCTTGATTCAACCAACTATGTTAGATCCAGGGTCTAATTTATCTTTATCTACATGTAATCCCCTTTATATCAAAAATTTAGGGTTTTAAGTATGATTAACACATAGATAAATAGATATGAATAATGATTTACATAACCTAGTGACCATAAATTATGTTTTTGTTAATACCAGCAAGTAAAACTTATAGATCTAACATCAGACTGAGATTTCATATCACAAATCTACCTTTTATCATGTTAAACAGTAAATCTATGCATTAAAATAACCATATTACTCATATACACATAATTAACACTATGAGTAAGGTTTGGATGTAGGAGATGTTGCCTCTATCACTGTGTTGATCTCCTGAATGTCTGTACAAGTCCTCTCTTCAGCTATAGCCCTCGATCTCGCCCTCCGCTCGAAGTCGCTTCTCAAAACGCCTCGAGGAACTCGCAATTTCGGATCTAAGGTTTAAGGGAAAAGAGGCGGTTGAAAACTAATGAGAAAATCTTAGGAATTATGTTTAAAATATGTTTATATAGCTAGGTTATCATCCGAGTTCGATAACAACGCAAATCCAACCCGAAAACTGAAACCTGGCACGTCCAGGAATCCGCGATAGTTGACTACTCTCCTTAGTAGTCGACTACACTGTAACTCACAGAATCTGTATATTACTTACATGCTCTTAGTAGTCAACTACTAAGGGTATTAGTCAACTACTAAGGATCTGATTACACTGATTTATAGTATTCTTATATATGAATACGTCGAATTGATCTCTAATCGATTCTTGACATGATCAAATATAAAAAATATACTATTTATCACAACATAACACATTAAATATCATTTATCACATAATATTCAAATTTGTGGGGTTTTACAAGGAGTCCATGGTTCACCCCCCTCCAGTCAAATTATTGCATAGGTCTAGTAAGGAACCTGCAGATGCATTAGTCTCAGTTGTGGGGGAACGACCTAGTCTCCGGCCGAGGAGGAGTCAGTGTAGGTCAGCATGGCTTCGAACCTTGGAGGCGAATGGGTGTTTCCCTTTAGCCATAGTGTTGATGCGACCCTATAGTGTGGGGAAGGTTGAAGGTCATGCTGATGGGCACTCTAGGAGAAGGCCCTCAGTATGATGGGCACTCCAGTTCATCACCACGAAGTGTCTTGATAAGAGAAGCTCCATCCTAGAGTCCCAGGTAGCCCAATCTTGGGTGTTATGGTAGTTCTCCCTCCCTACGGATGATTATATGCTCCCGGAGATGTCTAACGTCGGTCTTCACCAAGCCCTCAAGGGCTATCTAATACAGGGGGCTTTGATCAAGCAAAAGTTATTTTCTCGGCTCGTGCTTGCGCAAAGCCTCCCTGAAAATCTTAATAAGGTGCTGAAGGATGAGATGGCAGCTCGGGTGGTAGCTAGGCAAAAAGTGGCGGCCTTAGAGGCTGAGTGGGTGGTGTGGAATAGGAGTGAGGGCAAGTAGCAACAGGAGCTGAAGACTCGACATAAAATGATCAAAGGGCTCGTGGGGGCATCGCAGCAAGAAATCGGCCACGATTGCTAAGCTTATGGAGGAAATTGGCTACCTCCAGCATGAGATCCTCGAGCGGGAAGGCCGAGTCAGATATCTAACCGAAGAGGTCGAGGCTGAGAGGCGTGAAAGACTCGATGCCCAGGAGAGCGTCTAGTCAGATCAATTTTCCACCCAGTCCTTGAAGGTCAAGCCGGAGGAAGAATAGTCGGCCCATCAGTCGTCCCTAGCTAACATTCAGTCTTTGCAAGATCATATTACTTTCTTGGACTCAGAGGCCTATAGGGGAGAAATCATGGAAAAATATCACGGTGGCCCTATAGGTAAGGTAGAAGTATCGCTAGCCTGTAAGACTGACTTTGACTATCTTCTAGAACTGCTTCCTCACAATTCCAGACCTACTCCAGATCATCTATACTATCTCTCTTGTGTCGCCAACTATCTTGACCTTCCAAAAGAGATAGAGGTGAAGGGAGGGGGTATAATGCTAGATGTGGACGGAGGGGATGAGGGAGATAAGGAATCGGGGGAAGAATCTGAAAGGGATAATCAGGATGAAGTCACCCCTGTTGCTGCCCAACCGACCCCTACTCCTGAGTCGAGTGTTGTTCTTCCGGGTCGCACTCTAGATGTTAGCCAGGATCCCTGAGATCTTAATGTATCTTTTTTTATTGTAAATGCTAATGAGGATAGTGATGTAAATATATTGATGTACAAATAAAAAATTAGGCTTTTATCTTCTTGATTGATACATTTCTGTTTGTGTTTGTCTATAATTTTTTTCTCATTGTGAGATTTTCAACTGTTGTGTTGATTGCGGCAACTCGGCTATGTGTGTAGTGAGCATCGCTTCTTGATCTTGTTGTATGCCTTGATTTTACTTTTGAATGAGGCCAAGGTCATTAGATTCGGTTGAATTGTTAGGGAGTTGGCTTTTCCCTAAATCGGTACTAAGGTCTTTATTGTCGAGAGAGTGCCTTGGTTTTATTCAAGTGAATGACACTAAGGTCTTTAGATTCGATCGATTTGTTGTGGGCCTTGGTTTTATCCCTAGAGGGAACCAAGGTCTTTTACTAATGAAGTGCCTTTGTTTTACTCGTATGAATGACACCAATGTCTTTTGAGTCGAGACCGACAGTGTGGTTGGTGTGCCTTAGTTTTATCTCGAGAGGGTACTAAGGTCTTTTGTTGATTGAGTGCCTTGGTTTTACTCATATGAATGACACTAATGTCATTTGAGTCGAAGCTAATCGAGTGGTTGGCACACCTTGTTAGGTCTCATGTTTATGAGCCTATTATCTAATCTGTTTTTGATGATTAACAAATAATTCCTAACATTATTTTCTAGTATTTGTGTTTTGCTCACTAGGTAACCTAGGCAAGCATCGATTGGATGATTGTTGGATTTGCGCATTCAAGATTCTCATCCCGTTGGAGGATGTTTGAATTTGTACTTTAACGATGACATCCTATTGAAGGTTGGTGAAAATTAGAATGAAGCCTTTACCATACAAGTCAAAGACTCAATATCGTGCTTCATCCCTACTACCAAGATCAAGCTTCATGATGAATCTCAGCTTAGTATAGTTTGTAGTTTAGGTATTTTACTTTATGTGTTAATACTTAAAGTTCAAACAAACCATACACATACACATTATTTCAATTTATCGCTTTTCATTGTCTTTTTGCCCTGTTAAAGGATTTTCATACATCTATTTGGGAGGATAACATGTTTTAAGATTATAGACTTAACAGTACTATTTTATGTCTATTCTAAAGTTTATTGATCCATTTAAAAGTATCTCAAAACCTGTTTGAAATTATTTCACCAGAATCAAGTATTCAACGATTTCATATTTTTGACGATTCTATTAATCTATGAAATCATATTTAACGATTTCGTATGTTTTGCAAAATAATGAGTTTTCACAAATGAGAAGTGCTATTTTAAAATTCTTCTTCTAAAATGTTCATTTTCTTATGTATAAACATTTTTTCAAGATTCATTATTTTTGGAGTTGTTTTACTATTTTAAAATAAATTTAGAAAATTAACTTTTCAGTATTTTAGTTATATGTTATTCAGATATATGATCTTTGGGCGATCGACCAAACAAGTCTATTAGTCAACCGATCAGGATGTATTATTTTCCTAAAATTCTCTCTGGTCAGTCGATCGATTGTTTTAATCAGTCGACCGAACAGTAATATAGTCGGGCATTTGTTCTTTTGTCAGTCGACCGGTCATGTTTTATTCTTCCCAGAATTAGCCAACGGTCGAATTGCTCAATCGACTGATATACTTATCAGTCGATTGATCATGCTGTTGACTATAATGACTAGTTTTTTATTTGATCTGTTTAAGAGGCTATATATAGTCCTCAAAACTTAATTGAACCGTAAAAAAGTTTTGCCATTTTGGCTGCACATTTTTGAGAAAGATCATGTGTATTTGTTTATGTGAAAAAGAGTTTCACAAAGAGAAGGATCTCAATTTCGGTTTTGAAGCGTTCATCTTCAAATCCCTATCTCTCATTGTTTTAGAGAAGTTTTTTAAACTCTTCCTCTAGCTAATCTATATTTTGATTCTTATATATAAGCTAGATTTACTTAAGTTTGATTTTGTTTTACTCATTGTTTACACCCACACCCACACCCACTTGAGTTCTAGTATTTCATATCTAGTAAATTGGGTTGTGAGAGTAATTCGTTAAGAGAGATTTATATTTCGTTCTCATCTATTTAGAGAAAAAAATCATTTATTCATACTTATTATTTAAACACATTGTAATACACAAGAACACTTAGAGGAGTAGTTGAGAAAGTCCGGAGTCAATTCCAAGAGGAGTAGTTTGGTTGTAAATCCTTGAGAGAGGTTATAATTCCAAACACTTGAGGTAGTTGACACAGATAATCTAACACTTAGAGAAGTGTGGTTTGTATGATTGATATCGTGTGCATTGTAAAAGTTATTGGTAAAATTTGGAAATCGTTTTGTGTAGTTCTTAAGTGATAGTGGAGATCTCCACGAGGTGAGGAGTAGAGACATAGGTCAAGGGTTGATCGAACTCCGTAATCATATCTTGTGTTTGCGATTGTCTTTAGTGCACTATTTTTATTTGGATCTTATGCTTCTTGTTTATATCACCTACTGTCTCATTACTTATCATTTCATACCTTTTTGTATATTATATTGCTAGGATATTGCCTTATAAGTATTAATTTAGCATCATAATTAGATTAGATTAGCATTACCTTATTCACCCCCCTACCCACTAGGGTACTTTCACGCCTTAGTTTTATCTCGAGAGGGTACCAAGGTCTTTTGCTGAGGGAGTTCCTTGGTTTTACTCATATGACACCGAGGTCTTTTGAGTCAAAATCAACCAAGTGGTTGGTGTTGGCCTCTTTGTTTTGATGATGTTTAATAAATAATTTCCCACTAATATTATTTGTCTAGTATTTATATTTTCTTATTTATTGTAGAAAAACAACGAGTTGGAGGATGGATAGAATTGCATATTCACGATCATATCTAATGGAGGTTGACGAAATTGTGGAGTGAAGCCTACGTAATTCAAGTTCAAGATCCAAGTTCAAGCCTCATCCGCAAGTGTACCAAGTCAAGCTTATTGAAGATTAAGATTGCTTGGGTAATATTTAGTTTAGGTGTTATATTATATGTGTTGGTACTTTAAGCTCAATATAATATGCACACACATTTTATTGGTTTCTTTATATAGTTATATATATATACATAAGGTAAGTTTTGGTTTCTATGTATATTTAGTTATATATATACATACATAGTTTTGAGTTTTCAAGTTTTAATATGAAACAATTGAATAAAATTAGAAAACATATTTTTGTTTCATACTTACATGCATATATATGATTTCATGAATATCAATTTTATTTAGTTCAATAAAATCATGTTTTAGTGCATTATATGTGTATTTTGATAAAATACTATATTCATTGTTTATAAACTTCATAACAATAGTTTACATCTTTCTTCAAGTCTATAAAATTATTTTGTATTGTTTCAAAACATGGTTAAGCTAAAATGTCAAAACTCATGTGTTTACATTTTCATGTTTTGGACTATTTTGCAAAATGATGATATTTCTCATTTGGGAGGTCCTTTTTGAAAACCAATTTTTGTAGCATATTTATTATCATGTCTATAATTATTTTTCAAAGTTTTATATTTTTCTGAATTTTTTGATATTTTTAAACAGGGTTTCAAAAACAGAAAACAGTTTTCAAACTTGTCAATTGTATGTATCTGTTTGCGGTCGACCGCCACGGTCGACCGTCCTTGAGTCTAGAGACTCAGAATATTTTTTGATGGCTCACGGTCGACCGTGACGGTCGACCGGATGAAGTCCAGAGAGTTTTGCGGTCGACTGCTACGGTCGACCGGATGCTTTCCTGAGCCCAGAATTTGCCCCTGAGCTGCTCGTGGTCGATCACGCATTTTTCACGGTCGACTGCCGATTGCCCAATGGCTATTTTTGGTACAGAATCAGATTTCTGATTCTTGGGCTTTTTGGTCTTTTCCTTTGGTGTTTTTGGCTGAGATTTTGGGAGGCTATATATACCCCCTTGCTCTCATCTTTCAAGAAACCCAAGAAGTTTTTAAACAAGGTTTAATAAGGGTTTAAGTTTGTTTAGTTTGTTTTAAGTTTGGGGTTTGCTTTTACAAAGAGGAGCTTACATCAATTGTTGAGGAGTTCATCTTTAATATCTCATCATCCTCTCTTTGTGTTTATAGAGAAGTTTCATTAACTCAATTTCCTAGCATGTTTACTATTGTATTTCATATCAATTTTATTGCTAGTTCTTCTTGGGTTAGATTTTATTTATTCTCTTTGCTTACACACACAACCATTGAGCTTATCGTATTTACATTCATAGTATAATTTGGGTTGTGGGTTTGTAACATTGAGTGTGAGCTTACATTGTGTTCTCATCCATATTAGAGAACAATTATTTGTTGTATTGTGAGATTGTGAACGTTGATCGGTGAGCGTTGAAAACCGATGTTGTGTGGTGTGAATGTTGATCGGTGAGCATTGAAAACCAATATTGTGTGGTGTAAACGTTATTTAGGTGAGCGTAGAAAACCCGGTTGTGATAGTGGATTTCTCCCCGGGAGTGGGGAGTGGAGACGTAGGACGGAAGGTCTGAACTCCATGATCATATTGTGTGTTTGCTTTGTTTATTTACACTATCACTCTTATCTTGTTTTTGTTTATTTCACCCTTGTGTTAGTTTGTATATCCTTGCATATATCTCATAGTATATCCTATTGCTAGGATATATTCCTTTGTTCATATTGCATATTCTTGCTCATAATTAGTTGTAAATCTATCTTGTAAGAATATATTTGTTAATAAGTTTTAATTGGCATATAATCGGATTAGATTAGCATAAGACCCTAATCACCCCCTTTCTAGGATCTAACAATTGGTATCAGAGCTCGGTGCTCTTTGATTTGAGCTCTAATCACCTTGAGTTAAAGATCTAAGTTATCTTTTTGTGCTAATATTGTTTTGATTGTATTTGTATCTTGCTTGCATATTTTTATAAATTATGGATATGAATGGTGCATCTGGTTTAGGCTATGATTCTAGTGTTCCTCCTAAATTCAATGATTTTTCCTATAACCAATGGTTTTCTAGATTTAATATATTTGTTAGATCTAAACATTTCAATTTATGGAAAATTATTAAAAATGCTTATATTGTGCCCACTTTGGAGAAATCCAAGTGGAATAAAAATGATCATAAGATGTTTACAATGAATAAGCTATTGTTAGAATTTTTACGTAACGCTTTTGATTCATCCTTTTCTAACAAGCTTGATTCATTTGATAGTGCTTACAAATTGTTGAAATTCAAAGAAGCACATCAAGGGAACTTGGAGGCGATCCGACAAGCTTTGGCGGCTTCCTCTTCAAGTTCATGTGGAGCCTCATCATGCACACGTCCACTAGGCGATAGCCCTAGTGTGGTATGCGATTCCAAACCCAAAAATGATTTATCTAGTGATGAACTCACTTGTGCATATGATAGATTAATGTATGTCTATACTAAGTTGCATAATAATTTTATAGATATAAAAAGCAAGCATGATCGTTTAAAATCCGATCATGAGTTGTTAGCATCTAGGTTTGAGACTATTTCTAATGAGAATGTTATCCTAAAAGAAAACAAAGAAAAATTAAAGTTGGATCATGGTTCTTTTATCTCAAATGTTGCTAATTTAACTCATGAGAAAAACAATGCCATGTTAGAAGTAGAGGCTATAAGAAATGAATTCACATCATTTAAATATGACCATGTTTGCTCTACTTCTATTGTCAATGCTTCTATGACTAATGATGAGTTGAATAACATTAAACATCGCATTTCATTTTTAGATTCAACCCTTAACACATGCATTGATAATCATAAGAGACTTATGGAAAAGTGTGTTAAATCTAGTGTTACAACTTCTAAATCACCTACACACTATGCACACTTGTATAGCAAAATTTACAAATGCTCAATTTGCAGTCATAAAGGCTATTTAGCTAAATTTTTCTATGATGCACGTAAACCCATGAAATCTAATATTCCTTGTGCATCCCATCAAGCTTCATCTTCATGTACACATACACATTCATATGCTTATACTCATAAAGTTTATCATAAGTATGCTAATGTGTTTAAATATGATTTTTGTGGTAGATTTGGTCATTTGGCAAAGTTTTGCTTTGATTTGAGAAAATATTCAAACTTACCAAAATTTTCAAATAAACCACGTTTATTTAACAATGTTTCTCATTTGCAAAATAATCTTAAAAGACCATCTATGTTTGCAAATGATTCCGGTGCACCACCACTTGGTCAACAAAATCAAATGGGCCTCTTTCATTGCACTTATTGTAATCGGAAATGTCATTTACACAATTTTTGTTTTGACCGTGTTCGTGCACTAAATGCACCCAAATGAGTTCATAATCGAAACACTTTGAGCTTTATTGATAGGGGTCATGTGCCTAAACAAACCGGCACCAAAAATACTTGGGTGCCAAAATAAAATTTAAGCCAAGAATTTTAGTAATTTTCTTTTTCTTTTTCTTGGTTTCGAAAAATATTTTTTAAATTTTTTTATGAAAACAATTCCTTTTATTGGTCAAATTCTTTTGTTTTCATGATTATTGGTTTTGTTTTGATGAGAGGTTTATGTTTATATAACCCCCCGGATTTATTGGGTGTTTATTCACAAAACTTGTTTACCGGTTGCTAAAATTATTTATATGGGTTGAAACAAGCTCAAGAACTTGTAATTGTTGCCTCTCTTAAAAAAATTGTGTTTCGATTTGTTGCTTTGAATTTCTTATATTTCACTTATATGATGATATTTATGTGTTTGTACTTATGAATTATCTATTCGTGTTTTATAATGTATTCTATGAGTGGTTTGATCAAGTCCTACAAAGAAAGTTTTATTTATTGATCAAACATCGTTTTTGGATATAAACTTTGATTTATGATTTCGTTTGATTGATTTGTTTTCATTTGAAAACTCTTTGCATGATTCTCATGTTTCTCTTCTTTTGATTTCATAAATCCATACATTGTTATGATTTATTTTGAAAATATCACTTCTTAATTTTGTCTCCTTATCCCCCTATATATAAACAAATTATTTTCCTTCATGGATCCTCCTTCATAAACATTTTTTTTAAATAATGCCTTTTTGGATCCTCATTTCATCTCTTTGGGGCAAGTATGATAAATGTTTGGTTTGTATATATACATCTTGAAATCTTTGTAACACCCTTCATGATGTTATATATACACATGTGTTCTTATTGTTCTTTTGCATGTGAGTTGTTTAGCATATTTTTTATTTTTGCTTGTTCACATGTTTTGCCATGATCTTTATTGCATACACTCCATATGGTATTTTGATAGGGGGAGCAATCCCTATATATATATTTTTCTATACTCACCCATGCATATTGATAGGGTGAGCTTTCGCTCTCTTCATCCTTTTGTTCCCTTTTTGATGTTGTCAAAGGGGGAGAAATATTGTGAATATACATTTTCTTGCTTATATGCATAATAATTACAATACTGTATATTTATTTCCTTTCATGCATATATCCTTTTTGTAAATTGTTTGTCATCATCAAAAATAGGGAGATTGTTGGCCTCTTTGTTTTGATGATGTTTAACAAACAATTTACCACTAATATTGTTTGTCTAGTATTTATATTTTTTTTATTTATTGTAGACAAACAACGAGTTAGAGGATGGATGGAATTGCGCATTCACGATTATATCCAATAGAGGTTGGCGGAATTGTGGAGTGAAGCCTACGTAATTCAAGTTCAAGATCCAAGTTCAAGCTTCATACGCAAGTGTACCAAGTCAAACTTATTGAAGATCAAGATTGTTTGGGTAACATTTAGTTTAGGTGTTATATTATGTGTGTTAGTACTTTAAGCTGAATATAATATGCACACACATTTTATTGGTTTCTTTATATAGTTATATATATATACATAAGTTAAGTTTTGGTTTCTATGTATATTTAGTTATATATATACATACATGGTTTTGAGTTTTCAAGTTTTAATATAAAACAATTGAATATAATTAGAAAACATATTTTTGTTTCATACTTACATGCATATATATGATTTCATCAATATCAATTTATTTAATTCAATGAAATCATGTTTTAGTGCATTATATGTGTATTTTGATAAAATACTCTATTCATTATTTATAGACTTCATAACAATAGTTTATATCTTTCTTCAAGTCTATAAAATCATTTTGTATTGTTTCAAAACATGGTTAAGCTAAAATATCAAAACTCATGTGTTTACATTTTCATGTTTTAGACTATTTTGCAAAATGATGATATTTCTCATTTGGGAGGTCCTTTTTGAAAACCAATTTTTGTAGCATGTTTATTATTATATCTATAATTATTTCTCAAAGTTTTATATTTTTCTGAATTTGTTTGATATTTTTAAACAGGGTTTCAAAATCAGAAAACAGTTTTCAAACCTGTCAATTGCATGTATCTGTTTGCGGTCGACCGCTACGGTCGACCGCTACGGTTGACCGCCCTTGAGTCCATAGACTCAGAATATTTTTTTGATGGCTCACCGTCGACCGTGACAGTCAACCGGATGAAGTCCATAGAGTTTTGTGGTCGATCGCCACGGTCGATCGGATGCTTTCCTGAGCCCAGAATTTGCCCCTGAGCTGCTCGTGGTCGACCGCGCGTTTTTCACGGTCGACCGCCGATTGCCCAACAGCTATTTTTGGTACAGAATCAGATTTCTGATTCTTGGGCTTTTTGGTCTTTTCCTTTGGTGTTTTTGGCTGAGATTTTGGGAGGCTATATATACCCCCTTGCTCTCATCTTTCAAGAAACCCAAGAAGTTTTTAAACAAGGTTTAATAAGGGTTTAAGTTTGTTTAGTTTGTTTTAAGTTTGAGGTTTGCTTTTACAAAGAGGAGCTTACATCAATTGTTGAGGAGTTCATCTTTAATATCTCATCATCCTCTCTTTGTGTTTATAGAGAAGTTTCATTAACTCAATTTCCTAGCATGTTTACTATTGTATTTCATATCAATTTTATTGCTAGTTCTTCTTGGGTTAGATTTTATTTATTCCCTTTGCTTACACACACAACCATTGAGCTTATCGTATTTACATTCATAGTATAATTTGGGTTATTGGTTTGTAACATTAAGTGTGAGCTTACTTGTGTTCTCATCCATATTAGAGAACAATTATTTGTTGTATTATGAGATTGTGAACGTTGATCGGTGAGCGTTGAAAACCGATGTTGTGTGGTGTGAATGTTGATCGGTGAGCATTGAAAATCAATATTGTGTGGTGTAAACGTTATTTGGGTGAGCGTAGAAAACCCGGTTGTGTTAATGGATTTCTCCCCGGGAGTGGGGAGTGGAGACGTAGGACGGAAGGTCCGAACTCTGTGATCATATTGTGTGTTTGCTTTGTTTATTTACACTATCACTCTTATCTTGTTTACGTTTATTTCACCCTTGTGTTAGTTTGTATATCCTTGCATATATCTCATAGTATATCCCATTACTAGGATATATTCATTTATTCATATTGCATATTCTTGCTCATAATTAGTTGTATATCTATCTTGCAAGAATATATTTGTTAATAAGTTTTAATTAGCATATAATCGGATTAGATTAGCATAAGACCCTAATCAGCCCCCCCCCCTCCTCTAGGGTCTAACTGTTGGCACACCTTGGTTTTATCCTGAGAGGGTACCAAAGTCTTTTGTTGATAGAATGTCTTGGTTTTACTCGTATCAATGACACCAAAGATCTTTTGGTACGTGCCTTGGACTTTGGAGAATGATGTCAATGTCTTAGTATGAGTCGACCACTCGAAGGATGAGTCGGTTTCGTCTTCCTACGAGTATTTATAGCACCACAAGAGCGCAATATGATAAATTTGTTAAATACAAATGATTTTATGTTACAAATGAGTCTTACAATCAAGATTACTAAAAGCATTTTTGATATGCTCTATAATCTAAGGATGTTGTAAGATCCTTCCGTCAGGGCTTTTTAATCGATAGGTGCCTAGGTGCACTTCTTCAAGGACTGTATAAGGTCCTTCCCAATTGGCGGATAATTTTTCATGCCTCGTATCTCTATCAAAAATATCTTTCCAAAGAACTAGATCATCGATGTTGAATCTTCGGGGTCGGACTTTGCTATTATAGTGCCTTGCAATATGTTGTTGGTTGATGACTTGGAATCGGAGAACTTTTTTCCAGACTTCATCAATGAGATCGAGCCCTATTTGAAGCCTTTCTAAATTCACGTCTTCGTTGAAATGCTGCAGTTCGGATTGTCGGCTTGCCAACTTTAACTGGGATGACTACCTTGGCTCCATAAGCAAGCTTAAAGAAGGTCTTGACCGTAGAACTCTTATGAGTCGTACGGTAAGACCACATAATTTTAGGTAGTTCTTCAACCCAATTTCAGACCGCCTTGTCCACCTTGTTCCTCAAAGCTTTAAGAAATCATTTATTGGCAGCCTTTGTTAGTCCATTGCACTTCAGATGTGCAACTGAGGTGGATCAGAACCGGATATTCCACTCTTCGGAAAACCTCCAAAAGCCTCCACTTTCGAACTAAGTGCTGTTGTCAGTATGAAAGAGAGGGAAACACCAAATTGATATACAGTAGACCACCATACAAAATTAGTGATATTGCTCTCAACAATTTTGGCCAAGGACTCGACCTCGATCCACTTAGTGGAGAATCGATGGCTACAATAAAAAAATTCGCTACCCCGAGGCTATTAGGAGGGGTCCCAATAGATCTAATCCTTATTGAGCTAATGGAATCAGACTCAAAATGGAGGTGAGCCTAGTGGCTGTAGCTCTTGGGATGCTTGAGAAGAATTGGCACTTTTTGCACAAAGAAACGAGTCTCCTATACTCAGCCAAGATAGTTGACCAATAAACCCTTAGCGAATGGCTTTTTGTGCAAGAGTTCTAGCCTCGGGATGATTCCTACAAGTTTCTTTATGGATTTCTTTGAGAACATAGGGCTCCACACCACTGCTGGAGTATGACGTTCAATAAAGTTGATTATCAAGCATGAGATATCATCAAGCATTAATAGTAGTCCTCAACTCGATCGGGAAGTTAGCCAAGACCTGAGCTTTAATAGTAGTCCTCGACTTGAACTGTACATCATATTTACTGAGTTCGACCGACCATGTTGCCATTCTTCCTGAAGTGGTAGGGGTGCCTAGTGCCTTCCTCAGAGACAGGGTTGTTCGCACAAGTATAGTGTGTGCTTGAAAATAAGGACGAAGCCTTCTTGCTGAAGTGATGAGAATGAAGGAGGCTTTTTCAATAAGAGGGTAGTTGAGTTCTGCCCCCTTCAAGATTCGACTAACATAATACACCGACTTCTGGCTATTCTCTTCCTCTCAAACTATGATGGAACTGACGGTTTTGGAGATTATGGTCAGGTAGAGGTACAAAATCACCCCTTCTATGGGTTGGCTCAATAGTGGCTTGGTGCTCAGGTATCTTTTAAGGTCTCTGAAGGCTTCATTGCATTAGTGCGTCTAGCTCTTGCCTTCCTTGAGCTCCTTGCTTCCTCCGAGAGTTTTGAAAAAAAAAGAGGCTCCGCTCAGCTGACTTTGAGAGGAAGTGGCTCAATGCCGCTATCTTTTCATTTAGCCTCTGGACGTCCTTCAGCGTGCGGGGGTCGGGTAGCTGCTCTATAGCTGCTATCTTCTCAAGGTTGATCTGAATACCTCCTTGGGTGATCATGAATCTGAGGAATTTGCCCGATTGCATCCTAAAAGCGCATTTGGCTGGATTGAGCTTCATGCGATAGTATAGGAGAATCTAAAAGTTTTCTTAAAGATCTGACACGTGGGATGATGCTAGTTTTGACTTCATTAGGATGTTGTCTACATAGACTTCTACGTTGTAGCTAATTTTTGGTTTAAAAATCTTCTTCACCAATCTCTGATATGTGGCGCCCGCATTCTTGAGACCGAAGGGAATTACTTTATAGCAATAAGTCCCTAGTGAGTAACGAATGAGGTCTTTTCTTGGTCATACCCCTCCATAAGGATCTGGTTGTAGCTGAAGAAAGCATCCATGAAGCTCAGTAGTTCATGGCCCGCACTCTCATCTACAAGCTGGTCGATCCTGAGGAGAGGGTAGCTATCTTTGGGCAGGCTCTAATGAGATCCGTGAAGTCCACACACATCCTCCATCTTCCTAGGGACCTCTTCACAAGCACTACGTTGGATAGGCACTATGGATACTGCACTTCTCTGATGAAGTCGGCCTTAAGGAGTAAGTTAATTTCATTGGCAGCTACCTTCTGCCTTTCGGGGTTGAGGTGTCACTTCTTTTGTCGGACCGGCTTGGTGTGTCAATCGACTAAGAGTGTTAGGTCTCATGTTTATGATCCTATTGTCTAATCTGGTTTTTATAATTAACAAACAATTCCTAACATTATTTTTTAGTATTTGCATTTGCTTGCTAGGTATCCTAAACAAGCATCCTGTTGGAGGATGGACGAAATTGTACTTTAACAATGATATCCTATTCAAGTCAAAGACTCAATATCATGTTTCATCCCTACTATCAAGATCAAGCTTCATGAAGATTCTTACCTTAGGTATAGTATTTGTTAGTTTAGGTGTTTTACTTTATGTGTTTATACTTAAAGCTCAACCCACCCACACACACACACTATTTCGTTTTATCGCTTTCATTGTTTATTCACCTCGTTAAAGGATTTTTGAATATCTTTGTGGATAAGTTTAGACATAAAAATATATCTATTAGTTTCATATTTATTGCATTATATATCTATTTGGGAAGATAAGATGTTTTCAGATTATAGACTTAATGGTACTATTTTACATCATTTCTAAATTCTATTAATACATTTAAAAATATCTCAAAACTTGTTTGAAGTGATTTCATCAGAATCAATTGTTTTTCAATTTCATAGATTATGTTAATCTAAGAAATCATATTTAACGATTTCGTTGATTCTGTTAATCTAAGAAATCACATTCAACAATGTCATATTGTTGATAATTTTACAAAATAATGAGTTTTCACAAATAGGAAGTGCTATTTTAGAAATTCCACTTCTAACATATTTATTTTCATATGTATAAACGTTTTTCTCAAGTTTCATAATTTTTAGAGTTTTTCTGCTTTTTTTTTGCTTTTATTGACAGCCAAAATAGTCAACCAGTTGACTGAATGGTAGACCATTCGACTTGGCAGAAGCTATTCTTTACAGCAACTGCTATTTCAGTTGACCAGTCGACTAACGGTTTGAATCGGTCGACTGAACAGTTTTTTAGTCGATCGACCAAGTTTTTCAGTCGAGCTAGAAGCTGTTTTGTACAGCAACTACTATTACAGTCGACTAGTCGACCGACTATTTGAATTGGTCGACATATTGATAACTAAGTCGACTGGTTGTGTTTGTCAGTCGACCGACTTTGTTTTATTTTTCCCAAAACTAGTCAATGGTCGAATTGCTCAGTCGATCGATATACCTATCAGTCGACTGATCATGTTTTTATCTGTAACGGCTAGTTTTTGATTTGATTTGTTTGAGAGGCAATAAATAGTCCTCAAGACTTATTTGAACTACAAGAAGAATTTGGCCAATTTGCTCCACGTTTTTTAGAAAGATCTAGTGTATTTGTCTATGTGGAAAAAGAGTTTTACAAAAGGATATTGATTTCGGTTTTGAGGTGTTCATCTTCAAATCTCCATCTCTCCTTGTTTTGGAGAAGTTTTTCTAAACTATTCCTCTAGCTAATCTATATTTTGATTCTCATTTATAAGCTAGATTTATTTGAGTTTAATTTCATTTTTACTCATTGTTTACACACACACACCCACTTGAGCTTTAGTATTTCATATCTAGTAAATTGGGTTTGAGAGTGATACATTGAGAGAGATTTCTATTTCGTTCTCATCTGTTTAGGGAACAAAATCATTTATTCAAACTTCTTGTTTAAACACGTTGTAATACACAAGGACACTTAGAGGAGTGGTTGGGAAAGATCGGGATTAATTCCAAGATAAGTGCTTTGGTTGTAAATCCTAGGGAGAGGTTATAATTCCAAACACTTGAGGTAGTTAACACGGGTAGTCCAACACTTAGAGAAGTGTGGTTTGTTTGATTAACATGGTGTGCATTGTAAAAGTTCTCGGTGAACTTTAGAAACCATTTTGTGTGGTTCTTAACTGATAGCAGTGATCTCCTCGAGGTGAGGAACGGATACGTAGGCCAAGGGTTGGCCGAACTCCATAATCATATCTTGTGTTTGCAATTGTCTTTGGCACACTATTTTACTTTACATGTTGTGCTTGAGTTTATATCGCCTATTGTCTCATTGTTTATCCTTGCTTATCTTTTTGTATATCATATTGCTAGGATATTGTTTTATAAGCTTTAATTTAGCATCGTAATCGGATTAGATTAGCTTCACCGTATTCACCCTCCCTCTAGGGTACTTTCAGAGAGCTCACGGCTTACTACTTCTGGGGGAATCCTTGACATATCTTTCTACCCCTAAGCACAGACATCCGTATTCTATAGCAGGAACGTGACTATATCCCTTTGTTGTGGCTCGGTGATGTTCGATCCAATCTTGACCGTCTTCACTCCATCTTAGTTGATCGGTATCTCATGAAGGTCTTCGATGAGTGTTGTCCTTTCTCTCTCCAGCATTTTCTCCATCTACAGGTAGGTCTTCTCTATGGGCAAGGTCTCCCTTTCTCCTTTTCCTTTCATCGAATAGCAGGATCTGCCCTTCTGTTGGTTGCTTCTGGCAATTTCGACTCCTTCAGGGGTTGAAAATACACCATCTAGTAGTAGGTAGATGGAACAACCCAAAAGTTATTGAGGATGGTTCTTCTCAAAATAACATTGTAGGTTGACTTGGATTCATCATTGAACTGAGTCTAAACAGTGGATTGACGAGGGTATTCCCCGACCGTTAGGGAGAGTGTGATCATTCCCTTATGGTAGAAGTGAATGCCTTGTGAATTTGATGAGTGGGCCCCTACAAAGTTGTAGCTTGGACTTGTTAATGCCCATCTGGTTAAAGACATCAACGAACAGGATATTAGTCGAAATTCTGTATTGACCATGATTCTCTTAACCTGAAAGCCGTTGATCCCAACCGATATGATGATAGGATCATCGTAAGGCATCTCAACACCTTTCAAGTCTGAGTTGCTAAAGGAAATGGGTTCTTCCATTCTCGTCCTATTGTCACACATGTTGACGTGAAAAACTTACTTGGCATACTTCTTCCAAGCGTTATTGAACATTCCACCTGTGGGGCTGTCACTAATGGTGTTAATGATACCCTTGTTGCTGGTCTCAAGAGGTCGGGTGTCGGGTGGTTGCTGGGGATGATGCAATCCGGAGCATGACCTCCTGTCACTTCCCCCTAAATCAGACCTCTCTCCTATCCCGTTAGGAGACAAGCTTCTTCAGGTATCCTTTCTGTATCAAGTCCTTAATGTCTCTCTGGAGGACTCAACAATCATTGGTATGATGATCGTGATCTCGATGATATCAGTAACATTATCGAGTATCTCAGAACCGAGGATCTGACTTCATATGAGGAGAGGAAACTGAGGTGTCCCTCTTTCTGGACTATGCAAAGGGCTTCTGTGAGAGAGGTGTTGAGGGCTGTAAGGACCGGGTTCTATATGGCCTCTTTTCCTTGATCCCTCCTGTCAGTCTGGTTTGATCTAGGGTTGGCTCTTGGGGGACCCCTTGTCGCATCTCTTCTTGGCAGGGGGTCGGCCTCTAGTGCCGGCCTAGTCACTGGTGTCATCTAAAATTACCCTGGAGGGGGTGAATAGGGTAATGTGCTAATCTAATACGATTTAAAACCAATTAAAAATTTATTAGCAAATATCTTAGCGAGTATGATATACAACAACTTATATGTGCAAGATATTAAACTAAGGGCAAATAAATATGAGACAATATAAACATGATAGTGGACAAATGAACAATACAAACACAATAAAATAATCACGGAGTTCGGTCCTTCCGACTTACGTCTCCGCTCCCCACTCCCGGGGAGAATCCACTATCACAATCGGTTTTCGATGTTCACCCAAAATGTTCACCTCACAATCTCGGTTTTCTAACTCACCGTAAACTTTCACAACTCACACTCTTGGAATCATACTCTACACTCTCTAAGTGTTAGCCTAGCCCGTGTCGCCTTCCTCAAGTGTTCAGAATTACCACCTCTTTCTAGGCTTTACTACCGACCCCACTCCTTTTGGAATCGACCCCATCTCTCACCACACACTTCTCTCGGTGTACAAGTGTATTACAAAGTGTATCTCATAATGAAAGCTCAATACAATGTTTGTTCTCTACAATGGATGAGAACTAAATTAAGCCCACTCTCAAAGTTACAATCCCATAACCCAATTATATAATATGTGTAAAAATACTAAAGTTTAATGGTTGTGTAAGTAAACAATGAGAAATAACAAAATCAAACTCAAATTGATCTAGCAAATATAAATATAACAAATGAAGGATAAACAAGCTAGATAATTGAGTTAGAAAAACTTCTCTATAACAAGAGTGAGAGAGATAGAGATTGAAAGCCCAAATACTAAAGGAATGATCTCCTCCTCTTGTGAAACTATCTTCACAAAAACTAAACTTAAAAACTCTTGAAAACTTTAAACAAACTTGCCCAAAAACTTAATTTTTATTTTTCTTAGATCGTTCAGAAGTTTGTAGGCATGGGGTATATATATGCTCATGAAACAAACCCAAAAACCAAGAGAAAACCCAACAAAAATATTTAAAAAAATAGAAACCTAAAAATCTAGAAAAATAGTCGTTACGGTGTTATAAGTCGACTTGCTACTGTTCATAAGTCGACTTATAACTAGCCGTTACATGCTAAAAAACACATATAAGTCGACTTGCAAAAATCATAAGTCCACTTATTATATATAAGTTGACTTGCTTGAAGTATAAGTCGACTCAGCAGATTTAAAATGCATATTCCAGAATAGATCATAAGTCAACTTATTAGTACTTGTAAGTCGACTCATGAACGTGCACAGACACTGTTCATGTATAAAATCTGATTTTTGAGGTACCTTAAAAAATAGTAAATAAATTTTAAAAAATATAAAACTTTGGAAAATTTTTATAAACATGAAAATGAACATGTTACAAAAAGAATTTTTTAAATTGTATCTCCCAATTGTGAAAACTCATTATTTTGTAAAAAAAACTCAAACACGTGTATATGTAAAACACTTGATTTTTGAACTTTTGACTTAAAGCAAGTTATGAAACCTTTTAATATTGATTTATACACTTAATAAAGGATGTATATAATGATTAAATTGTTCATAAACCAATAACACAATATTTTCATAAAAACACCTATATTTTGATAAAATTGATAGATACGTGTGTGTGTATAATTGAGCTTGAAGTATTAACACACAAGTATAAACACCAAAACTAATGTACCCAAGATCAAAGATCTTCAATTAAGCTCGCATTGGTTGCGGATGAAGTGATATATTAAATCTTTAAGTTGAATTATGAATTGCTTCATTCCGATATTCCTTCCATCCTCCAATGGATATGATCGTGTAGGCGCAATCCAACCAACCTCCAACATCGATGTTTTTCTAGAATATCTAATGAGCAAACACAAATACTAGACAAACGATGTTAGAGATTGTTTGTCAATCATCATCAAAATAAAGGTACTAACATCATCACTACTGCTGCTAACACTACTGTAGGTGTTGCTTCTGCCTCCCTGGCTACCTTCTTATAGGCTCGAGCATCTTTCATTTCTATATACAAGTGTGCCTTAGCCATCAGCTACTCATAGCTAGTGACTCATTTTTTTACGAGCGAGTCAGCCAGCTCATTGCTTTCCAGGCCAGATACGATAGCGGACATGGCGACTGCACTTCCAAGGTCATCAACTTCCAACCTCTTGGTTTGGAACTTCTTGATATAGTCTCTCAAACTCTCTCTAGGCTCCTGCCTCGTTTGTATTAATACATAGAGAGATAACTTCTATTTAGTGTCGGTCAAGTAGTGATGCACGAACTTCTGGCTAAGCTGCTCAAAGCTATTGATGGACTTCTTCTCCAAAGAGTTCAACCATAGCTTGACACTTCCCGTCAAAGTGATGGGAAAACATCTACAAATGATTGGTTTGATGCTTACAGAATGGTCATCATATCATAGTAATTCTGGACATGCTTAGCCGGGTCTCCTTCACCTTTGTACTTCTCCACATGTGGCATCTTGAATCTCTCATAAGTGGCATTCATGATTTTGTTAGTGAGGGGAGTGTTCCCTCAATGGCCTCGGCGATTGGTCAAAAAAATCGATCATAACTAGATGCTAAATTTGTGACCGACGGGCCTGGAGCGGCATGATAATACCATGGGCCTCTCGATGTTCCTCCAACAGCATGTTCTCGGCCATTACGACTGGGACTAGGATATTTCCCCTGTTGCTTCCATAAATTGCGGATAGTACAGATAAGGATCCACAAAGCGAGCTTGCTGGCATGGAAGGGGAGACATGTACTCGATGTATTCTCTATGATGCCTCGCCAGTGGGGCATGTGCTGGCAAAGGAGGGACTACTGGCTGACCAATTGGTTATAGAGGAGCAGCTGATAAAGAAGGTTGTTGGGAAGGAATTCATTAATGAACGTTGCGAATTGCTACTAGAAAGATTGAGATATTCGCTGAGCGGATTCCTCCAGCTAGGCTTGAGTGATGTAGCCCACGCACATGGTAGATGGTTCCAAAGATTGTAAATTTCTTCGGATGACTAGTTCCAAAATCCATTGTTCGTCCGTGCATATGAAAAACTCATAAGAGGGCGGAGTTAGGTTCTCCAGTTAGTCCCTCGACGATCAAGTTATTATTTTGATCTTAAGGGGAAAAATCAAGGACAAAGTGTGTAAGTAGTCATTAAGTTGCCAAAACGTAGAAGAAGTTACCCTATGCAGTGTGGCTCTATTTTACAGCAGATCAGAGGGGTATGAAGGTAACTTCAGTCGAGTCTAGGCAGGTTGCTGAGTCAGCAGGTACCTTCTAGGTGTCGGTTGTGGGAGAAAGTGAGTCTTCTGGTTATTTAATGAAGGAATGACAACAAGTGCTTGAAGCTAACTGGACCTGATGAGTCATAAAGACTATGGAGGTAAACAAATGATGATTTTATCAAGGCAGTTAATGCGAGAGCAGTCGGCTAGCGAGGAGTTCGAGATAACTATCTCTTCTCTGTTTGTTTGGTCCAGGGTCGAGAAGCACCGTCTTTTAACACAGATAGGCAAGTTTTCAGCCCATAAGATCAGCCGAGTGGGGTGGCTGACAAGTACCGCCTTTTGACTCGGCTACGTAAGTTATCGATTCATAGGGTCAGCCGTGGGAGTAGTTTTGAGTCGTCTTGGCCTACATTCGTGTAATTTGGGCAAGAAGTAAAACACGTGTCGATTTCTCTAGGAAGATTAGTACTTGTTAATTTTCTAGGCTATAACTACTGTGTATATGTTTTTGGGTTTGTTCTATGTGCCGCTGTGGGCGGCTTGATACTTTGCTTTGTAACTGCTTTATTAGCTCTTTTTTGGGTCTGTTAGAGTTATTAGAAATAGGGTATCAACCATCTACAGTGTAAATGATTAGTGAAGATAAGGGTCCTCTCCCTATCTGCAGGTAAGAATTTGTTGATATTTTATTTTTCTTTAATCTCTAGTTAATTTAAAAATTGCTATTTTTTGGTAATAAATTGAACAGGGCATCCAGCCCTGTTTCTTCTTTTTTAATTTTTTTTAATAATAATGGTTAAATTTAATAGTGACCTGTGCTTTTATTAATACTAGTTTTTATGCACGTGCAATGCACGTGGTTAAATATCAAAATAATTTATTTTTTTATTTTATTACTATAAATAAGTCAGATTCATTTTAATTATTAGATTTGCAATAATTTTTATTTAAACATTATAAAAAATTGATGTAATGGATTTTTGTACTAAACTGGGATCAATATACTTAACTGGGATATCATAATTGATTTCCGCAGAAAAAGATATCAGATGACATAATAATATCTTCAAGCAGAATAATAAAATAAAATAACTTAAATTGATACTACATGTCATATTCTAAATTCTACTAATCCCAAGCTATAGTATGGAATCAAGGATGAATAACAATATCATTATGAACTATAGTTTTAACAATAAAAAATAACATTTTTTATTGCATTGAAAATAGAATTACACTGCACTTTTCAATATTTCATGTTTTATAATAAACAATCTCAAAAGCAAACATAAAAAAAAGAAGTACGATAAACATGATATATATATGAGATCTTAGCCTACATTATTTGATAACTTAAAATAATAAAAAGATAAAACTAAATATTAATGGTAACTATAGTATAATTTTATGTGATAAAAGCAATCACATAAGCATACAAAAATACTAAAAAATTTGCATGAAAATTCATTCCAAAAATTCCTAATTTTAATCAAAAATTAAGTTATAGTATAAAATGTTCAAAAAATATTATCATTTATTCTTTTTGTTTCATTTTTTAATTGAGTCGAGATCAATCTTTCTCCACCTTTATCTTTTTATTGGACAATTCTAGAGTAGCGTCTTCATCATCTACATCAATTGTGATTCATGTTGGAGTTGAATTTCTTGAAAATAATCTCTTTAAATAATAAAGTCCAACACTAAAATCAACTCATTTGTCTTCTACTCCCCCTCAAAAATCATAACCCTAATCCATGAAATAGGTTTGTACATAATGAAGAACAAAAGACAATGTCAAGGACAAAAAAGAAAAAAGAAGGAATTAAATAAGAATTGCTAGGTTTGTACATGATAAAGAGCAAAAGACAAGATAAGAGTCTAGAAATATATTAGGATATACTTGAATCAATTAAATTTATATTATTACTCATAAAATTGATATGTAAAAGTGACAAAATGTATTGACAATCTTAAACTATAAAACAGACTGTATGGGCCCTCTAACATAATTTTTTAATGCAAGCAACCCCCAATATTAATTTTGAAAATCTCTTGGTTTTATGGAAGAGTTTGGGTGTAAAGAACAAATATTAAATTATCTAATCTGATTAAAGTAGGATCATGTAAGTTAACCCCATACATAAAATTTATTTTAATCAAAACCCATATATAAGTATTATAATTGACATTGAGATCAAAAATACGTGTGAGATTCTCTTTGACTTTTATACAAACAATATCTATTTAAATAATAATAGTACAATTAAACTTTGTGATTTGAAAAGAAATCAAACATATAATATAATTAATTATTTTAAAATAATCTAATCTAATAATAAGAAAATAGATGAAAGTACTGTAAAAGTTGTTGTAATTTTATAATTCTTAATTCTTAAACAATCTAATCTATTCTAATAAGAAGAAAATAACAAAGACACATACTTGTTGAAGGAGATAAAAGTACTGTAAAAATTATTATAATTTCTTGATCTGAAAAAAGATCAAATATACAATATAATTAAATGCTTTAAAATAATCTAATATAATCTAATAACAAAGGCACGTGCCTGTAGAAGTAGATAAAAAGTTCTATAGAAATTATTATAATTTCTTGGCTTATATATATTGGTATATGATGTTACATGTGAGAGGATAACAATAATAAATAGAGTTCTATTTAAATAATAATAGTATAATTAAAATTTGAAACTAACTATGTAGTACTTTGAACTACTTTAATTTTAGTCGGTGCGAGATCGTCACTTTGTGTGTAATTATTAATCATATAGTATGTGAATAATTGTTTGCAGATTGGCATTATTAATCATGTAGCACGTGAATAATTGTTTACAGTTTGATCATTGATCACATATAAGAGCGAGGGGGTAAATTTGACATTTAATAAATCATCTAATTAACTTAAGCGTACCGTGAACTATTTGAATTTTAGTCGGTGAGAGATCGTCACGTTGTGTGTAATTATTAATCATATAGCATGTGAATAATTATTCTCAATTTGGCATAATTAATCATGTAGCACGTGAATAATTATTTGTAGTTTGATCATTGATCACATATAAGAGTGAGGGGGTAAATTTGGCATTTAATAAATTGTCTAATTTACCTAAGTTGCTCTTTCATTCAGGTTTACATTTTAATTTAAACTATATCATTATCTTCATACTATGTATATTCAATAAAAATTCATCAATTTATCAACTTATTACTTTTACTTAATGGATTAGTATTTGAATTATAAGGGTATTTTTATCTACTAAAAGATTTTTTCGAACTCGTGCTTTTAAAGGGAGTATGATAAAATCTTGTTGGTTTTAATACTTTACCTTCCACATAATTAGTGAGATTTAAAGTCTTAAAATATTAATGATCTAAGAGCAATTTAATAATTTGAAATTCTACTTATAAAATATTAATGATGTAAGCACCAATATCTAAAAAAACTATTATTATTAATGAAAAAATAAATCTTGAATTCATAAACATAAAATGGTAAGTTTTATCTGGTCATAAAGCATTTTGTTTAATTATAAAGAAATCACTCGCACCTATTATCTACTTCCACTTTCTATTATCTAGCGACCGAGTATTATAGACATTCAAAAACTTTTTTGTAGAATTTTCAAAGTTAGAATGTGCAAATTCAATCAAGAAAGAAAATATAAATTATATGACTAATTCCAAAATCTGATATTATAATCTTCCTACATCTTCTCAACTAATTAATTAATTTGTCAAAACTATTAATCTCTAATTTTAGAAAACTATAAAATATAATCTGAGAATGATTTAAACATATTTTGTATACATATGGATTGTATTTTAACAAAATAATTTATATCTATCCAATATTGAATAATATCCAAAATTTTAGGTTAAAGAGTTAAGAGAATCTAATAACACTCATATCCAAACTATATGCTTCATAGAGGCGAGACATATAAAATAAAGAACTTAATTTATTTTGTTAAATAATTTATTACAAATCATAAAAGATATGGAGAACCATAAGGATCACATAGCCATCACAAATAAAGATTAAATTTCTCCCTACGAATTTTGTAGCAAAAGATTTTCAGAGATACTGATAGACTTGCTATAAAATCCACTCTTATAAGATTGATGTCACATGTGTCTTAAATTATGCTTTGTTTAAGGGTTGATTTTAGAAAACTTTCCCTCAACTATAGGGAAAATATTAAAAAATCCTTCCCCCAAACTACTTGAAATGAGTAAATCTTTGTTCAGCAAATTTGGGGTGTTATAGTTAATCTATCTCAACTTTCCCTATGAACTTTTCTCAATTAAACCCTCAAAACTAATATCGTTGAGTCGAATTCATTATGTGATAAGTACTTAACTTGGAAAGACCAAAATATCCCTCAATCATAAAAAAAATAAGCTTGGTTTTTGCTAGATAAAAGAAAAAGTGAAGATTTAGAGGTAAAAAGAACTGTAAATTGGTCGTAATCATTTTATTATTGGATGAGAGTTTTTTTAACTAAAATAACTTTCTTCAACAGGGCATTTTGACAAAATCATATATTAAAGTCTTTTACATTAAGGGGGTTTGTTAAGAGATGTGTAAAAGACTAGGAGAGTTTTTATAAGACATGCTAAGTCGAAATGTATTTTCTAAAATCACACCAAAGTTGAGAGAGGTTATCTACTACACCTCTATAGTTAGGGAGCTCTATCGAATTAAATTGGTTGAGTGGTTTTCTGTGACATTTCTCATAGTCGAGAGAGTTTTCAAAAAATTAACTATTCTTTTAAATTTAGCTTATTTACATATTTGTCCCTCAAATGTTTTATAATTCAAGTCCCTAAAATATAAGCAATTTCAAAAATTTAAGGAAATAATGTAAAATTATTGGAGATTTAAAATCAAGGAAATGATATTTAAATTACCTTTAAATATTGCTCTTGTAGGCAATATATGAAATATTGGCGCTATATCGACTGATATTAAAGATTAAATACTTTATCTTGATAATATTTATGGTTTTATATTATTTTCTTTTATTTGGGGATTTTTTTCTCATATATCGATCATTATCGAAAATATTGGCTGGTATAACAAAATCGAGTCATTTTTAATTTAATTGTGGGTTTGGTATTTGGTCGTGTTTAGAAACCAAAACTAAAAGCACATGTCACAAAAGTTACAATTCATATCTCAAATCTCTCCACTTTAAGCTCTCTAAAATCTTAAGCATATATCTTGATGCAAATTCTTATATTGAAAATTTATCAATATCTAAGATTATAGATTACAATGCCATATTATGTATGGGCATTATCTCATATGACACCTAGATATTTTTTACAAAACCCCCATTATTGCAATCTAATATCATGAATTTTATTTGTCTAGCATTTATATGATGCCCAACACTTTGTAGTAGTCCTTCAAAAGACTCTTCTAAAGCTTTCTAAGAAAAGTTTATAAATTCAGAAATAATTCAAAATCTTAAGATTATTCAACATATGATGCTTTAAATTTTTCTTCAGGCCTCATATTATAGGATGAATATTATTTATCAAAAGGATCACATACTATTGCTTGTGCTTAACAAAGGCTTTAAATCATTATTGGCTTAATTAAATTAAATACTTAACAATATATAAAAGTTTTAATTACATACCTCCACTTGTATCTTGCTGCACTTAAATATCCTAATGTTTTTTAAAATTACATGCATGTACCTTCTATACACAAGAATAATATTTGTAATTTTCCTATAATAATATAATTGTATAATTTTAGGATAATTCTATATTTTCTACTCTTTCTATTAATAATGTATTAACATGCAATTGTTTATTAATATATTATTAGACATTACCAATAATTAATATGAGAGTTTTATAATAACATTGAAAGTTTTAGGGACCAAGTTAGACAAACTTGAAGTGGCATATAATATGATTAATTAATAATAATAATTAATTTAGTTCATTTAGGATTAAAATATAATATTTAAAAAATAGGGGTAATATAGTCCATAGAAAGTTTTTCTATAATTTCCTCTTTTAACGGGAATATAATTATAATCAAAGTATATAATTTTATTTATAATTAAAAATCTCAAGACTTATTCAAAATATGATGCTTAAATTTTTCACATCTTCTGTACTATATAAATATAAGCTAAGCCTCTAACCTCATATTATGCGTTGAACATTATTTATCAAAGGGATCACATACTATTGCTTGTGATTAACAAAGGCTTCAAATCTTTATAAGCTTAATGAAACTTAAAACCTTATAGGTTACGAAAGTTACACTCATGTACCTCCACTTATATCTTAATGCACTTATATATCCTAATGTTTTCTAAAATTGCATGTTTGTACTTATGTATACAAGAATACTCTTCATAATTTTCCTATGTGAGTGTCATGGTATAATTTTAGGGCAATTCTATATTTTCTACTCCTTCCAAAATAATTTATTAACTTGTAATTGTCTATTAATATAGTATCATGCATTATTAATAATTAATATGATAGTTTTACAATAATATTGGAAGTTTTAGGGCCAAGTTAGACAAAATTAAAGTGGCATGTAATATGATTAATTAATACTGATAATTAATTTAGTTAATTTATGATTAGAATATAATATAAAAAATAGGGGCAATATAGTCTATGAAAAGTTTTTCCACAACTCCCTCTTTTAAAGGGAGTATGATATGATAAACATGAATCTTTTTTCCTCATTCTGGATTCTTTATATCTTTCGGTTTATGTATATTGAAGGAATAAATTACCGAAAGCTCGTTCATGGCAGATGGAAAGATTCTATAATAGACACTATAAAGGCCTTATCCTTTGTTCTTGGTTATCGTTCTTACTTTTTTCTTTGTGACTCCTTCGATAATGTATTTTTTGCCACAATGTTTTTATTTTGTTGAATTCTTACTTCCTAGGGGTTTTGCTTTTAGACCCATTTGTTTACTCCCATTTATCTTTAAACCCAAGCGCTATTATTTGTATCTTTAAGCCCAATTTATTTTTTGTATTTATCTTTAAACCCAATCTCCAAAATATTATACTTTTACTCATAATAGCCTAGATGACTAGATTGGGTTTAAAGATAAATAAAAAAAGTAAATTAGGCTTAAAGGTACAAATAATAGTGCTTGGGTTTAAAGATAAATGAGAGTAAACAAATGGATCTAAAAGCAAAAACCCCTACTTCCTAATGCTACTCGCTGTGCCGCACGCTCCATCCAAAGCTTCTTCTTTCTATAATCCAAATGAAAGATTAGTTACGTGTCCCGAGTCCTAAGCAATTTTTGGTAGGGATTTTTTTTTTAAATTCTCTTTGAACGTGTATTCTTCATTTATTAGGTTATATGGTTAATTTGGAGAAGAGATAAATCAAAGATTCTCCAACATAAAAAATTCACGGTGGATATCGTTTACAATGCAGTATATAACTTTTTGACTTTTGACAATCTCATTTCAAAGTCAAAGAATGTGTAACTACGGTACATTAGATAATCTTTCTTCTGTGCTTCAACAGTTGTATGGCCATTTCGTTATTAGTTCTCACAATAAGCTAAGATCCCTATTTTCTCAACCAAAAAAATAAAAAAATAAAATAAAAAAATTGCTGACTGTACTTGTTTCACTTTGCAAAGCTTCAAGCTTCAGTGTAAGGTTATAATTTTATACTAAAATAAATATCTCTGTAGATTGATCATATTTTAACTTTGACTCACGAATAACATCTTTTGTTTCAAAACTCTTTAGAAATTCATGTCTAGTAAGATTTTCTTTCTAATCTAGGTCGCTTTAGTTCCGTTTCAAATGTTTCTATTGTAGAGGTGGCGAACATGGCAACGAACAGCTCAGGAAAAATCAGCAGAGAGATAGTTTTCAGGTTGTCCGGTCGACCGCGAGTCAGCTGCGGTTGACCAGAAACGTGCACAGAGAGGTAGTGGTATTCTGTAGTTAGGGCGGTCGACCGCCTGAGACCCTGTAGGATTCTGGGTCTCGAGAATCGGTTCGGTCGACCGTCGTAGTCGACCGTGAGAACCCTGTAATGGTTTTCTGCCTCTGTCGTTCTTAGGCGGTCGACCGCCACGAATTTGGCGGTCGACCGTGTCTAAGTCAGATTTTGGTTTCCTGACCCGTTTCGTTTGCTGTTGGTATATAACCCTAAACCTGATTAATTAGCGTTAAGCAAGAACGGTTTGAGCAGAATTTTGAGAGAGTATTGTGCATCATTTGTGGGAGGATTTGTGAGAGATCTAGAGAGCTTTGTTCTAGGGTTTATTGGTGAGATTTGTATCCCTATTTGTATTCTCTTGATTTCTAATAATAAAAACTCCCCCCTCCTTGCCCCGTGGACGTAGGCAACTTGCCTAACCACATAAAATTTGTTTGTCTTGCTGTGGTGATTTTGTTTTGCTGGTGTGGTTGTGATTTATCTCGTTCTTGTTCATACACTTTCGTGTGATTCGAGTTCTGTTGCGCACAACAAGTGGTGTCAGAACTTCAGGTTTGGCTTGGGGCTTGTTCTGATTCGCTGAAGGATTCTTACTTAGAGAGTTAGATCTACAACATGGAAGAAGCAAGCACATTAGGGTCATCTCTTACAAAGGCGATACAGGATCTGAACATCAACAATACAAAGATTGATGTTCCGAAGTTTGATGGCAAGATCAATTTCGGTTTGTGGAGGTGCCAGGTGATGGATGCGTTGGATGTATAGAATTTAGAGGAGACTCTTGAGTTACAAGAGAAACCTGAAGACATGGAGGACAAGGTTTGGAAGAAGATGAATAGTAGGGCTTGTGGATTATTCGGTCATACTTGATGCCAAATCTTATTTATGATGTGATGAACGAGACGTCGGCGAATAGATTGTGGGAAACACTCAATGAGAAGTATCTTACTAAGAGCATTGAGAATCAGCTTCACTTAAAGAAGAGGTTTTACCAATTCAAGATGAAGAGGGGAGTTTTTATTAGGGAGCATGTCAATAACTTCACGAAGTTACTTTTAGATATGGCCAATGTGGACATCATGGTTGAGGATGAAGATAAGACGATGCTACTTTTGTGTTTATTGCCGGAGGATGATTATGGTACGTTCGTTCTCACTATGATCAATAGAAAAACTATTGTTAGTTATAAGGAGGTGACATCAGCGTTAGTGAATTATGAGTTGAAGAAGAGTGATGGCGAACCCTCCGAGAAGGCATCGAGAGATACATTAGTAGTTCGAGGTCGTAGTCCAAACTACCGCCAAGTCAACGGCTCAAAATCGAATAATAGATGTGGCTATAAGAGTGTTGGTAAAAATCAATATCGTTTTTGTAAAGAAGAGGGACATTGGAAGATCGACTGTCAAAAGTTGAAGGATAAAACCGGGAAGAACAAGGGGAAAGCTATACAAGCTTCAGAAATAAACGTTGTAAAAGTTCCTAGCGAACATTCAGATTCTTCAGGCTATTCATGCCCTGCACTACCGTCAGTTTGCTATGCCGACTCTACGGAGTGAATGTTGGATTCGAAAGCCACATATCACATTTGTCCTAGGAGGGATTGATTCTCCATCTTTGAGGAGCTAGAAAGAGGGGATGTCATGCTTATGGGTAATGATCATGTATGCTCTATTGGTGGTATTGGTTCAGTGCGGATTAGGATGCATGACAGAGTAGTTAGGGAGTTGAAAGAAGTGAGGTTCGTATCGTATTTGACGAAGAACATCATTTCTCTTGGTACTTTGGAGACAGCAGGTTATCGGGTGATCTTAGAGGATGCTACTACGAAAGTCATGTAGGGTTCTATGATGGTGATGCGAGGTGTCAGGGAAAACAACCTATACTACTTGAAGGGAAAGACGGTTACAGGAGGTCTGGCAGCTTCTATCACTACAGAGGAGAATACTACCAGTTTATGGCACATGCATTTAGGACACCTGATGATAAGTTCCTGCAGATATTGGCGAAACAGGGGTATTGAAAGGTGCGAAAACCTGTAAGATGGAGCCGTGTGAGTATTGTATACTTGGAAAGAAGACTAGAGTGAAGTTCGGCACCGCCATTCATAATACCCAAGGTATATTAGATTATATTCATACAGATGTTTAGGGCCCTTCCAAGCACCATCACTTAGTCGGGTCAACTATTTTGTCACTTTCATTGATGACTATTCTAGAAAGAATTGGCTATATACAATGAAGTATAAACATAAGGTCCTAGATATTTTTGTGGAGTGGAAAAAAAGTAGAGCTACAGACAGGTAGAAATGTGAAGACTCTCTGTTCAGATAATGTTGGAGAGTACAAGAGTGATCCATTTCTGTAGTTTTGCCTGGATCATGACATTAAGCAACACTTCGCAGTTCGAGAGACACCACAACAGAATGAGGTGGCTAAAGATTGAACTGTATATTGCTAGAGAAGGTGCAATATATGATGACACGGAGTAGATTGCCTAGATCTTTTGGGGTGAAGCGTTAGTTTATGCGAGCCATCTCGTTAATAGGTTGTCGTGCACTACGATATAGGGAAACACTGCTATGAAGCGCTGGTCTGGTTAGATGGCTAGTGACAATGAGTCGTTTCAGATATTTGGGTGTCCTGCTTATTATCATGTCAATGATAGAAAATTGAATCTGAGGGCGAGGAAAGTAGTCTTTGTAGGATTTAGAGAATATGTTAAAGGCTTCAAGTTATGGGATCCACAGGACAAGAAGATAGTCATTAGCAAAGATGTCATATTTGATGAGGCATACATGATGAGGCCTTAAGTTCCTCGACAGGTGGAGGAAGACCAGATTAGTAGGATATAGCAATAGGTAGAGGATGATGTGACTCCACCCACTCCAGATAGCATTGTATCCATTGAGGCTTCTACAAAGATAACACTGGGAGGAGATGGGATGATAGCCAGGTATATAGAGGATACAACGATTGGTGAGACTCAGGAGCAGGGTCATGTTCAGGAGTCCATTACAGAAAATAGACCTAGAAGGGTGATTCATCGACCAACTAGATATAATGATATCATTGTTGTATATGCTTTATCTGTGGAGGTCGTTGATGATATGGTTCTTCTACATTCAGGGAGATAGAGTCTAGCTCTGATTCGATCATGTGGATGGAAGCTATGGAGAAGGAGATGTGGTCTCTTCGGAAGAACGACGCTTGGGAACTTGCAAAGCTACCTAAGGGAAAGAAAGCTATTGGTTTTAAGTGGGTATATGCAAAGAAAGAGGTATCTTCTATTGGGTATATTAGGTACAAAGCCAGATTGGTTGCCAAGGGATATGCACAGCTTGAGGGCGTTGATTACAACGAGGTATTTTTACCCGTTGTGAACCATTCATCAATTCAGATTTTATTAGCATTGATGGTACAGCTGGATTTGGATTTGGTCGAGATGGATGTTAAGACAGCCTTTCTACACGGAGATTTAGATGTGAAAATCTACATGACACAACCCTTAGGATTTAAAGTTGTAGGAAATGAAGATTTGATGTGCAAGCTGAAGAAGTCTCTTTATGGTTTGAAGCAATCACTGCGACAGAGGTACAAGAGATTTGACAGCTTCATGATTGGCCATGGCTACACGAGAAGCCCATTTGACCCATGTGTTTACATGCACAAGCTACAGGATGGTGAGTACATATATTTGTTATTATATGTTGATGATATGCTTATTGCTTCTAGGAATTTTTCAGCTATTCGAAAATTGAAAAAGTGAAAATACCCTAGTGCCACAAGGAAGGAACCCTAGATGGGGGGTGAATATAGTTTATGCTAATCTAATCTGATTTAATGTCAATTAAAACTAATTAACAAGTTATCCAAACAGATAAGATATATAATAAATTATTGGCAAGGATAAACAATATAAATAAGGGTGAAACAAGAGAAATAAATATAAATGATATAGTGGATGAATTAGACAAAAGAGAAAGGCGATAGAGATAAACAAAATATAAGTGCACAAGCCAAACTCAAATACACAAGAAATGATCACGGAGTTCGGACTTTCCGTCCTACGTCTCCGCTCTCCACACCCGGGGAGAATCCACTGTTAGCCCTTATGTTTTGATGATATTTTACAACCACCATTATCGGTACTAATGGCTTATTAAGTGCAAATGTAGTAAATTCATTTATCAAGCTCGTTAGTGCCATTAATGGAGGATTGGTTGGAATATGCGCTTCAACGATGATATCCAAAGGAGGAGGAGGCCAAGTGATGAAGCAACGTTATTTCAAGAACAACAAAGTCATATAAAAGCTTCATCCGATTCAAGCTATATAAAAGCTCAAGTATTGCTTTCAATATGAGGATATTAGCTATCTTTTATGTTTCTCTCTAGTGCTAGAATGTAGGCAAAGAGTTACTGATTTTACTTGAAGCTATTGGGACTCACACACACGTTTTCATACTTAAGCTTTTAAGCGTTTTTCACAAAATACTATTTTTCACAAGTATGAGGACCTATCTACAAAATTCTTTTTTCAAACAGTTTGTCTTTAGTATTAAAAACATTTTACAAAGTTTCGTAATTTTCAGAGATCAAATAAATATTTTGCAAATATTTTAGTTGAGTCAAAAAACCTATTTTTGTATTGTATCAGAAAGCGGTCGACCGGATCGGTCGACCGCACATATGATCATTCGTCACTGGACTCTAGAGAGGTCGTCGGTCGACCGGTGCGGTCAACCGAAATCTCGATTTTTCTATCGGTCGACCGCGCCGGTCGACCGATGATGGTTCTGCTTGTTTTCTGAATTTTCAAAGGTGTTCGCGGTCGACCGAATTTTCGGTCGGTCGACCGAAGTGTTTTTTCGGTCGACCGAAGATCTCTTCGGTCAACCGAAATGCTCTTTGGTCTGCCCACGACTTTTTTCAAACGGTCTTTTGCCTAGAACACTGTGCTTTCACTTAACAGTGTTTGGCACAGTCTGAGCTAAGGGTCTGAAAAGGAGATTATTTGCCTATCTGGGAAGATTGGGTTTTGTTTTTAAATTGATTAATCACTTCTATTTAAACCC